>BSBK01010113.1:135000-352500 GCA_027943335.1 Chamaecyparis obtusa
CACATAGCGAGATTTTGTAGAATGAACAACATGAGAAACCCTAATCCTAGAAACTACACAAGGAGAAATGTGAACACCAACAATAGTCAGAGAGAATGCTATAGTAACTTGGAAGAAGTTGAGTTTGTTAAAGCCAAAGATCAAGTGAGCATACTCAGTATACCAGAAAATCAAATAGGTGAAGTACCTGAGAGTAAGTGTGAGTCATTTCCTAATTCATCTCAAAGCAATTAAGCATTTATTTCATGAATTATGTATTAGAGTAAGGCATTAGAATAGTGTAGAATTTAGAGTAAATTGGATTAAGTCTTGCAAAGTTAATATGAGCTAGTATATGATATAATGAAGCTATGGTTAAGAGTGTATGAATTTATAAACATGTATGCAAGTACACGAAAATAATGAAGTTTTGCAAGTAACCAAGAAAAACTTTTCGGCATGAATCACTTAAGAAATTTAATGCGATGTCAGTATCTTGAAAGAGGATAAAAGCATATGATTGGCTTTAGTAGATCATTCAAGTGTTTAAAAGAGATATAGAGAGCTATCCAGTGGAGATTGAGAGTAGTTTGTAGGATTTGGAGACAGATTTCTCGCCAAATATATGAAAAGCCCTAAATTGCGATTCTGAGATATTTTACTAAGTATTCACTATCAAAGTAGTCTTATTTTAATAGAATCATGGATGCATCACTAGTGCACAACATTAGAGATTCATCTAGACCTAAGATGAAGAAGGAACCTATAGAACCCTTAGAGGAAGACCCTAGTTTGGGTTTGACAATTGTTCTAGATGAAGTTTTGCATTTGGAAGATGTGAAAGGTTATCTAAAATGTAAGTTTGAGACTATAGGAGATGGTAGTCTAATCATGGAGTACAATAAAATTTACAAATAAGACATGTCCTACAAATAAGGGTTTGAGCATTTATGTCAAATAGATATTATCAAGTATACACTTCACTATGAGTTTCAGAATGATGAATGGACCAAGATAATCTTGAGAAAACTTCACAATGGAAAGTTTTGGTTGGATTATAGAGTCGTAGACATCACTGCAGATCTTATTCATGAGGTAACAAGACTATCTAAGTCATGAGTAATTCCTTTGAATGAAAATAATGTTAAGAAAATAGTATTACACAACACCAAGTCTTCATATAATGGAAGAGGAATTGTTATAAGTAAAATTGAGTAAGATGATGTAAGATATGTATTCAAAATATTAACTTCAAAATTATTTGCGAGTTCAAGGGAAGATGACATGGTAGCTGGCATGGTACATGCATCTTATCTTATGTGTGTAGACAAAGTGGAAGTAGATATGTGTGAGATTTTGAGGATACAGTTGACTGAAAATCTTGAGAAGATCAGAAAGACTGAGAATGCATAATTTAGATTCTCATCCCTGATCACCTACATGTTTTTCCATCAGTTAAGAATATTCCTATACACTATAGGAGTTGATTGGAATGATAACAAAAATTCTATGGATAGGATAAACAAAGTATATTTGAGACATCCTATTGATAAAGTGAATGGGAGTGCTACTTTAGTAATAAAGACTTTTCAGAATGAAATGAGAAAAAGATCAAGGATTCCACCATCTATTGTGGAGAAGTATAAAGATGAGATATGCTTCTTAGTGGACATAGAATTTACCTACATTGAAGTAGTTGAGCCAAGAGTAGAATTTGTAGATCCTCTTGAGTATGAGGTATCATAAATAGAAATTGAAGGATATGTGAATAAGTTACTTAAAAGTAATTTGGATGTGAAGAGTCCTAGATTTGGAACACATGAAGAGAACTTCAATTTAGTACAAAAGTTACAGGTGCAGAAAATGGAAAAGAAGAGAGTTAACAGTACAATTAAGAAAATATTGAAGGATATAGGCATGACCAAGCATGATTTTGTCATTGCAAAGAAGATATTAGTAGCAATTAGGGATATTGGATAGAAAGAAGTATTGTCAATTCCACCCTTGACTACCTATGCAACCCCTATCGAAGAAATTCAAGATATTGTTGGAGAGATTGAAGAATTAGATGTACTAGAAGTAAGGAAATCCACAAGATCTACCTCCACCACATCGACTAAGAGAGTGAAAGAGATGGCAAGTGGACCAAGCAAGAGACAAAAAACTATCTTTACACCAATGAAAAGGAGGACACCAGTAGTGAAGCCATAAGAAGATGAAGAGGCAGGTAGCAACAAGAAGAAATAATGGAAGCCTAAAATAGACAAAGTGAACCCTTTGATTATTAATGAAGGGAATTTCACCAAGTTGAATAAATACTATGAGATGTATGCCAATTTTGAGAAGTTAAATCTTGAGAATGCAGTTGTCAAACATATGATCCTTGCTGACAAGAAGTTTGAAGATATCAAAGGCAAGATCCCTGATAACTTGTATGAGAAATTGATAAACAAGAAGAAGAGAGATATAGAAGAAGATAAAGGAATAAGAGAAAGGTATGTAAGAAAGCTTTGTGAGATTAAAGATGAAGATCACTCTGGAGAAATCATGAAGAACTTAAGTACTCATCTAAGAAGGAAGAGAAGGAGAGTATTGATAATGAGAGGAAATTATGAAGAGACAAACAGAGAAACTGAGGAAGCGGTTGTGAAGGTAATGACCTTTGGACCAGGAGAGTTAATCAATGAATTTGATCAAGCAGTAGAAGCAGAACATCAGATTGAATCATCACCAGCTCCATCACCCTCTATCAACATTATTGATGAATCTATGAATATTGAAGGCATGAATATCATCATAGACAAAGAAGAAAACCCATTCAATGATCAAGGAGCCAATGTTGGAAATTTGATAGAAGTTGATGAGCAAAAGGATGAAGCAAAAAAGAAGGAAGAATTGGTAGAGACAAGGAAAGAAGAGGAGAAGAAAGAAAATCATATTAAGATTACAGGAGAGGAGCATGTGATGCAACTAGAGCAAACATAAATTACTTCAAAGACAAAGGACATAGCAGAAAATCCACACAGACCACCTATTGAATCATTTTTTTCAAGCTTAGGGCAAGAAGTTGATGATGATGATCAAATAGAGTTGATCTCATCTCTGAATAAGATAATCAGGAAGAACAAGAAGGTAAAAAGATTGGAAGGAGCATTACTTGAGGTGACCAGTAAACTTCAAGGAATGATATCAACTCGAGTTAGTGAGGTTGATCTCCAAGACAAAGCTAAAGAGGTAATAAAATATTTTGACATGGAATTCAAAAATTTGTCAGACATTGCATCAGTCAAAGCTCAAGCATCCCATGATGCACAAGTATTTCAAGTTGTTTTCTAGAATATCAGAAATGATTTAGATAACTTGGATATAAGAATAAAAGAATTAAGAAGATGTTTAGAGAGAGGAAAAGCATTGTACATTCAGTGTACACAATCCCGCAGCCACACATCAGAAATTTCAGAGAAGTTGAAGGACAAGGAAGCAGAGTTACAAGTGATAGTGAACGGTTTGAAAATTCCTAATGCAAAGATAATAGAAATTGAGATGAAAGAAAGAAAAATATATGATGACATGAGACTTATTGAGGATGAAAAAGAGAAGAAAATGAAGAGATTCAATCTACTTAGAGAACATCTATCACTAAAGATTAGTATTGTGGAAAATCAGCTGGAAGAATGTCTTTCATCAAAGACATCTTATGGAAAATTTGCATATTCTACTATGAAGGTAGTTGAAATAGCATCCTTTGGCCTATGTGCATTACTCAGTGTTTTTGACTCAGTAAAGAAGACATGGTACAAGGAAATAGAAAATATGAAAGCTAATTTTGCAGATTGTGTTGCAAGCCTTCCAACCTTGCAATATTGAGATCATGAGGTAAATCAATTTTTGACATACTTGTAGTATTGACACATTTTTCATTGTTGTCAAAGGGGGAGTAATATAGTATGAAAATTGTATGTATATAGAAGATACATATATAACAAAATAATATGTGTATACTCTTAGGGGGAGTATCTTTTTTGGAGAGATAAGTAGACATGTATAGAAATGTAGGATCCACAATTTTGTAATGGCCATATATTACATTTTTCACTTTTGTAATTAAAGTTTTTGGGACTTAGCCAATTTTTCCATATGTTGCCACCAATGACAAAGGGGGAGATTGTTGGAAATTTGGCTAAGTAGGATATTAGAATGTTGTTATTATGGCAACATATACTCAGCATGAAGATAGCATGATTGGAGAAAGAAGTTTTGTATGAGTGCATTTGAAAATTGTGTAAGTACAATAATGTTTTCCAGTATAATCAGAGACAGTTTTGATTAACGATGTTCACAGAAGAAGGTTCAGTGCATGCACACTTGAACATGGATCATTCTATGTATATCAAAGATACATATGAGAGTGAAAGTTTGTATGACATGTATGGAAGAAGATATTAATGTTTTACAGAGATAGTGTTGAGCTGACCTGAACAAATTAGAAGATAGAGTATGATTATATTGAGTTAAGGGATTATTTTGTTTATCAAAATAATGACTTAACTATTTAGGGATGAAATCCTAGATATTAACCCTAAGGAAGCATATAATGATTTTTTATTTTGAGAAGAGTATAAAGTATTGTAAGTCGACATGAAGTTATTTTATAATAACTTGTATATATGTAAGTACAATGTAATGCAAAAGATATAGAAATAACAAGAAAGATATAGCAATTGTAATAAGCTGATATATGATGTGAAATTATATGTTGTAAGAAGAAAGGAAGAAAGTATTGTATATCAAAGGGAAGAGCCTACAAAGCTAAATCAGAATAGAGAAGCTATTTGGCAGTAGTAAAAAGGTTTTTTATATTTTACCTTTGTATCTGAAGCTATTATTGTATATTGCATGTTTGGGTAGTGAGCTCATCTTGCAAACATTCTATTTTGTAATAGAAACTCCTAATAGGGTTGGGGCTTCTAATAAGGCCTAGAGTCCTTTAACCAAGATAGAGACACTATATGTAGATTCTAACAGACTCCTAATAGGGTCAACATCCTTAGCCATATAATTTTTATTAGTTGATCAGTTGTGGGTACCATCCCCACTGGGGTTTTACCTTGGCCAAGATTTCCTTGAGAACAAACATGGTGTTATGAGTTCATTCATTTTATTGTTATTCTTGTTATTTAGTTTACTTAGTTTAGTTTCTTATGCAAGTTACAAGTTAATTTCTTATATCCATAATTTGAAAAAAGTAAAAGTTTATGAAATACTGATTCACCCCCCCTCTAATTATTTCCTATTTCTAACACCTCTTCCTCCCCCTTCTCCTCCTCCTCCTCCTCCTCCTCCTCCTCCTCCTCCTCCTCCTCCTCCTCCTTCTTCTTCTTCTTCTTCTTCTTCTTCTTCTTCTACTCCTCCTACTCCTCCTTCTTTTTCTTCTCCTTCTTCTTCTTCTCCTTCTGCTTATCCTTCTTCCACTTCTACTTCTTCTCCTTCTCCTTCTCCTTCTCCTTCTCCATCTTCTCCTTCTTCTTCTTCTCCTTCTTCTTCTTCTTCTTCTTCTTCTCCTCCTCCTCCTCCTCCTTCTCATTCTCCTCCTTTTGCTCATTCTCCTTCTCCTTCTCCTTCTCATCCTCATCCTCCTTCTTCTTCTTCTTCTTCTTCTTCTTCTTCTTCTTCTTCTTCTCATTCTCCTTCTCATTCTCCTCCTCCTCCTCCTCCTCCTCCTTCTTCTTCTTCTTCTTCTCATTCTCCTCCTTTTGCTCATTCTCCTTCTCCTCCTCCTCATCCTCCTCCTCCTCCTCCTCCTTCTTCTTCTTCTTCTTCTTCTTCGTCTGCTGCTGCTGCTCCTCCTCCTTCTCCTTCTCCTTCTTCTTCTTCTTCTTCTTCTTCTTCTTCTTCTTCTTCTTCTTCTTTTTCTTCTTCTGCTCCTCCTCCTCCTTCTCCTTCTCCTCCTCCTCCTTCTCCTCCCTCTCTGTATCCTTCTCCTACTCCTTCTTGTTATTGTTGGAATACAAACACCACTGAGAGGGGGGGGGGTGAATTTTTGGTTACTTAAAACTTATTCTTTTTAACTTTACAATTTCAACTTTTATAATTATAACATAAAGTTATAAAAAATAAACAAGATATAAAAGAATAACAAGGTACACAATATTTATAGTGGAAAACCCCTTAGGGTTAAAAACCACTTTGAATCTGAACCTTTATTAACCTCTTGGGAAAAACTTTTAGATCTACAACTCTAAGAAGCATCAACACCCTGTTTTAGAAACACTGATTTCAAGGAACACCAATCCCTTACACCTAAAGCACCAATTTCAAGAATACAAGAAGCACCAAATTATCAAATGAATAAATGAGATATAAAATTAGAGAATCAACTTTGTTACAATACAAATCATAAATCACCGATTTCAACTTCTTGTTGAAAATATAATGTAGGATATACTTCTCTTCTTCTGTCTTACTGATTCTTTTACATCAATAAATTTCACCAAAGAATACATGTCTTCTTAAAATGAATATATCAGATTATAAAAAGTATAATCAGACTTAAAACAACATATTTGAATGCAAGAACATGACTTGAATTAATGTCTTTCAAACTATCAACTTTCTTGAAATGATAAACCCTTGTTTCTCTTCAAAACATCAAGTACCCAAATATGTTTTCTTTTTCCATTAAAAGATCTGATCAAATAATGATGTGAATGACTCAAAAATCAATATTTATCCCTTCTTCTATCTCTGATAAACTTCTGCAATGAAAATCAATTGACAAACGACAAAATAGGAACATAAAGCATTACCCTCTTCTTTGTTGTTTAAAATCTGCCTGCAAGCTGTTCGGTCTACAAAGAATTCCACACAAATCCTACAAATTCTATCCAAACCTCTGTACTTTATTTTAGAGGAATATATCACCTACTTATAAACCAATAAATTTGACATTTTTGAGGTAGTTACATACCCCACACTTCAATTAGACCAAAACTGCTAAAACTGTCATGAATTTTTATAACTACTTCTGATAAATAGACTTTTTGTATTTCTATACATGTGATTTACAAAAAATAATAGAGACTCATTTTATATAGTTAAATGTTCATTCCATAAAGGTATTATGGTTGGGGTCTATTGGATAACTAAGCTTGTCTAATTTCACATAGATCAAAACTATTTTTTTATAACCGTTTTCTTAACCAATGTGAACATTAAGTGTTAATTGTATAACACTTAAGTGTATGTATTGAATATGTTTTGAATAATATTGAAGGACATAAAATAAGATAATTTTATGATTTCAAGAATACCATATTCCCATTATAATTGTATGGATGTATTATTAACATCAATAAAAACATTCAAAGACCAAATACCAAAGGTTCAACAAAAATATCCTACTACATTGAATCACCTAAACCCGTGGTTGTATGAATCCAAGAATCATCAAGAACAATAGTAGAAATTATCTCAATAGGAGGAGAAGGAATGGATGGCTCAAGAACTTGTTCACATGTGAGAATACCCATGTTCAAGTAGCCAAAGTTCTTCTCAAACTTTGAATCAACATTGGAAGTGTGCTTAAAATCTACAGAAGAATCATTGTCATCATCAAGAGCAAAATCTGCAAAGTAGTATAAAGGAAATTCAAGATCAACCACCCTTATAGCAATGATATCTCTACTCTCCAAGTATCTGATAATAACTAAATCAGGTGTGAATTCCACAGTCCTCCTTGTTGCATCATTAGTGAGTTGATAGATGGTAAGGAGAATATTAGTTAGGTGAGGTACACACAACACATATTTGAAGGTTCTCTCCCCCTTATCAATAATTCCTTTCCCAATCACATTCATGTAAGTATGATTTCCCATCAAAATTGGTGGCATATGACAAGTCTCAAATCAAGAATACATACACTATGAAGATGTCATATGATGAGAAGCCTCTAAATCTAGAAGCCATCTCCTTGAATCATGACTTGAGGTAGCAATTATGGCTTGACCTTAGCCCTTATCCTTTTTGTGATCCTTTCCTTTATCAAAATATAAGTGTTAAGAAGAGGACAAAGTAGTAATTCTTGAAGGTAGACTTATTTGATTCTCCCTAAGAAGATTCTTGAGTTCATCCATATCCTTATTGTAGTAATGATTTTCTTCACATCCATTCTTCTTGCAATATGCAAAAGTAAATAAATCCTTCTTGGATTATTTCCCTTTATTGTTGTATTTGTCTTATGGTGAAGAGTTTGAGTGTTCTTTCTCTTGTTGTGTCTTTTTTTTCCATGGTTTCTACTTCTTGTAAGACCCTTTTCCTTGATTCCCTTTATTAGCCACCAATGGCATAGACTTTGAAGACTTGAGAATCCACATGCTCATCAGTTATGTTTGTTCTACCATCAACATCTCTGTGAAGGCATCAAATGAAGGCATGATGTATGAAGGATCCATTGTAAACTTATGAGTTTGGAAGCTAGAAACAAATATTGAATACTCGGATGGAAGAAGATCCATCAAATTGTAAACCAAGTTTTCATTTTTTTTGTCTATTCCATAATCCTTAAGTTTGGCTCTAAGCTCTATGGATTTGGCTACATAGTCTTGGATTATATCAAAGTCCTTGGGATCCAAATTGGTGAGTTATCTATCAATTTTAAAACCCCTAGATTTATCAACTTGACCATACAAAGTGTTAAGTTTTTCCCAAGCATGTTTGACTAAGGTACAACCCTCAATATGAAAGATGAGATCCTTTGTGACATATTGCCTCAAAATTCTGACAACATTTTTTACTTTTACTTTTCCATACTCTTAGATCATCAGGATCAGATGGTGTGTCAATAGTTCCATCAATATAATCACTATATCCTTTTTTCATTAGCTTACTCCATGCATCAATTTTCCAAGTAGCATAATTATGTGGAGTTAAAAGTAGAAATTTAGGATAACCCATGATGCAAAATGAAAGAACACAAGAGAAAAGGAAGTAAAACCACTCAATACACCCCCCCCCAAATTCACTCAATCAAACAACCCCCCCCCCCCCCCCCAACAAATAGATGATTTTGGCACTTTATATTTAGTACATGTACAATTGTCACTTGCCAAAAAGCGGTCTTCTTATTTTGATGATTACAATAGAAAATATGAAGCTATAATAGAATCAACTAAATAGGACATAAGATCACTCAAGGATATATTTAATTATAAGTGCCAAGATAGGACAAAATAGATAAAATGTTGAAAGTGTTATGTCCACTCACAATGGCATGAGACTGATACCAAATCTAAAGAGTAGATGAAAACTTGTGCACTTTAAAAAAAAATTGCACCTAAAATATGTCTGTATGAGCCCGAACAAAGCCTCTGAAGTTGTAAAATCAAGGATTAGATGGGTACAGTCACCAAAATTTTCAATTTCTAAAAAAAATTTGCACCAAAACCAGAAAATAGTTGTACCACTAAAAAATTTGGGAGATTATACCCAAAATAAAAAAAAATTGCACTCAAATTGGAGCCCAGATGACCAAGTTATGGCCTCTCAAAGTCAGACTGCCAAATCAAAAATACATATGGTGAGGGGTCAAATTTTTTGAAAACTTGATGATATCAATAAAATAAGGGCCTAAATTTTGTGGTCAAACGACCATCGTAGAAAAATAAAAATACCCAGATGTGCCGGTAAAAAATCCATCAAATTTAACATAGAGAAATAATGATTCAACCACAAACTTAAAACTGACGGTCATATGGCCATCAAATGAAAAAGAAAAAAAAGATCTATGACGTCCAAATGGGCGTCAAATTTAACCTCATGAAAATTTATGCCAAAAAAAATACCAATTTAGGCAATGATGTGTGTTGTGTGTACCAGTGGCAAGGTGTCCTGTGTCTGGCTATGATGGGGTCAATGTCGTTGATTGGGAAAGTGAGTTGTGTATTGCCCCACAAGAGAACCTAGGAGAAATTAACCTAAAACATGTTACTAAGGTTACATAATATTTTTTTCTTAGAAATTTACAAACAATAATGAATAACAAAGTGGAAGCAATATAACATAAGCCAATACATACTCATATATGTAACGTGTTTACATATTACAAATCCCAAGGGTTCTATGATGTAAAATTTATGTAAGTTAATTAATTATTAAGAACAAATTTAAGTACAAAACTTCTCATAAGAAAATGAATAACATATACATCATCATATAAGAATGAGCACAAATACAACTAATACCATAAAGTATGTACATAATAACCCAACATTCATTGCACAAGTCACGAGGTATGTAACAAAAACCAAGAAAAAAGTACATACAATAAATGAAAGATAAGAGCACATCTCCAATAATGAAAGAAGAAGGTACAACTACTACAAGGATCATCGAACACCGAACAAGGACATCAAAATCCCAAATGGTAAAAGAATCACTACCACCCGAGCTCGTGGAACCAAAGGTCTACTCCCACCATGCCGAGGAGATAATAAAAGACCCCACTCAAATATCATAAACCAAAATCAACATAAGGTAAAACTAAGCAAGGTATCCTAGAAGCTCTCTATCTCAAGAGGTACAACTCAAAATGCAAAGGTAAACATACTAATCCCATAGGCAACCAATACATGTACAAAACTTAAGATGCATAAAGGGAAGTGTCATCACATGAGTCAACTCTAGAGTTACCCTGGCACTCTCTTTGGACCTTAGCCCCCTACTGACTCTATGTGGTATCAGTAACCTCTCATACAAACAAGGATACCAACTATGTCTCATCCAATCCATGTAGGCGTCCAACATCTTCTCACAAACTATCCTAGCATGTACTAGCACTCAAGGTATGGATGAGGAACACAAACATCTTATTAATTCATTTTAAAACTCTCAATGTATTTAAGTTATCACTTTATTAAGTCTCTTGCAATAAGTTATCTCGGTAGCCACTTGTGGGCCTCGACGCCTATTGCAAGCCACTCCTCATCTATACACTTAGTTAACCTACCTAGTGATATAAATCCAAAATAATATCATAAGGTGTAACTGATACTCATTCAGTTCTGAAAATTACCAAGGAACATAAACTGGTTTTCAAAACCATCACATCATCAATATACTCTCAAAAGTGTTCGCAATAGCCTATGAAATCCAAACCCAAACAAGGTCGGACAAAAGAAAGATCAAGATAACAATGACTCATATGATACATGCAAAGAAATCACATATGCAACAACAACAACAATTTTGAGCCTTTGACATACAAATCTTAAAGCCAACCTATTTCCTTAATCCAATAAAATCACCAATCACATACAATACATATAATTCATAAATTCCTAAATAATTGGTTTGATTATACTTAATCAATATGATAATTGGTATAATTAAAATATCTTTTACGATCTAATTAACTAAAATCTCAAGTTTATTTTACAAAATAAATCCTTATAATAAAATATCAAACCCACTTAATAATTATACGATATATATGGGGGTTACGTGACTCCATCCTCCTTCTTATTTCATCCCCCCAAGAGGAGGGAGGGAGTTGGGGTCCCACCTCCCATTCCCTTCCTCACCTCCATATGTAAGTCATAAGAATGGGGGCAAGGTTTACTAAGCCGACCCCCCTTAAATATAATTTAAAATTATTATTTTTTATACGCTTTCTTTAAATAAAACATGTCCATTGAAAATGAAAGAGAATGTGTGGGGTGAGCGCTTACATGGCCCCACCACTATTTATATATGTTTTATTGTATTTTAATAAAAAAATCTTTATATTAATTATTGGTGAGGTTTTGATTTTTTTCGGCAACCAAATTTTTTTATTTTTTTAAGATTTTGTATATATATATATATATATATATATATATATATATATATATATATATATATATATATATATATATATATATTTGTGTGTGTGTGTGTGTGTGTCTAATGTTTTTATAAAGATAATTGTTTTTCCCAAACATAGGTTTTCAATCAATTCCCTCTGAAGGTATTTTTTCTAAATAATAAAGAATCAATTAAATACCTATATATATTTCATACAGAAATGCATATATTTCATTTTTCTAAATTAATCTTTTTCTAGGGTTTGGATTTTTAAATTCTAATTTGTTTAATAATGCCCAATTTGGTTTATAATTTTCAATATAGTTTAATTTCATGCATTTTTCTACAAGAGATTTTAATCAAACCCTAATTGATGGATTCCAATTTTTTATTATTAATAAAATTATTGAGTTTTCACAGACTCAATACATCAAAACTTTCTTCACATGAACAAACACCCAAAGCTTTCTTCATTGAAATAATCACACAAATGGAAGTCATAATACAACCATAACAAAAATATCAATTAAACATGGTAGACACAAAGAAACAATCTTTTCGAAAAGGGAAGATTTACACGAGTTATCAAACCATACCTTAAATTCACCAGCTAATAAGAAACCATGAAGAAAAATCCAAAACTCTGAAAATCCTAAGCTTTCAAAATTCCTTACAATTTCAAAACCAAAGCCAAAACCTGTGTGTTGAATAATGACCAGAATAAATTCTAATAAAGAAAACCTAGCAACCAGGGTTGAAAATATGCAACTCTCAATCACATGATTAGAACTCAACTGTTAAAAGCACTTAACTCAAAATCGTAGGAATAGAACTCAACTGCCCATTCTTATTTTTATCAAAACTCTTTTAATTTATTAATTATAACTAATAACGATATGCCAATCAACATTTAACTTAAATTTTAATTTTAATTTTATTAAATTGAATGTGCAAACTAAATTGTATATCAATATTTAATTAATAATTAATATTTTAGCATACTAATAATATGTAAAATATCAATTCATTAATTATGCCTTTAAATTAAAATTTGGATTTAATAATTAGTTAAATCCTCTATTCTTATAATTAGACTTTTTAGTTAAGTCCTTTTTAAATAAATAAAAGTATTTACTTAACTCTCATTAATTAAATACCCTCATATTTAATAAGATTTAATCACATAATCATTTAATTAGTCTTAATTAAATCTTTAATGCATTTTTAACACAAGATCACATCAAACCACATGACATGAAATCGTGAAGGAAAAATTGACTAAACCCAAAATACCAAAAATCACACTCAAAGGAAGGGTTCACGAATGACGTCACCTTGACAAATTTTAAGAGGATTATTAACCATTCAGATACTTTTTTTAAAGAAAAAGTGGATTATCCACTATATATATTATTGATATAAAAAACTGGTTCAAGGGCTCAATCGGGAAAGAACCAGTAAGAAAACCCGATATCCTTGCTAAATACAATTTACCCAACATAACTTGGGGCTACAGATTTTGACAAAATATAAACACAAAAATTACTCCAAGATATTACAAAATTTGTCTTGATACAGATATATATAGCCAAATGACATAAGTATCAAAATTTGAAGTTATAGTCTTCGATTAATCTTCCATGTCGTTGAAACCTCGACCCGTCACATCTGGTTGGGATCGTGGAGACCAACTAGAAGCTACCACATTCTATCCTTGAGCATTAGCATCATCTTTCTTAATCACATCCCATCCAGTAGAGTCCACGTCACCCCAACCAACAGTGAACTCCCTTTGCATACAAGGTTGGAGCCATCCATCAAATTCATATGGTTGATCATTTAAATTGGGAACACCATCGAACTTCAGAGTCAAGTGATCATAGACAGGGGGAACATGAATGCAAGAAGAGCTACATATTCTTGCTGGAGTATTCAGGTATTCTAGAAAATCCAAGACAACATTTACCTTAGCCCTAATTCTTTCAACCAACGCATGACCCAAACTTCTTCCTGAGGTGTGTAGGGCATCCTCAATATACTAGAAGCTCTACTTCTCCAGAGAATGTTTGATACTATCATAAACCACCATGGAGTCATGATTGGTGAGCTGGATATGCTGAGAAAATAGTCCACCTACCAATGCATGGCCACACCAGAGGTCATAATTTTGCATAGCCCTCTTGAGGGCATTATCTTGCAAAAATTATGGTTTGACCACTTTATTGGCAAGTATCTCCAATAGTTGCACTAACTACAGAAGGTCCATCATCAATCTGCAACGGAAAGTCTTCCTCCATTATACTGGGTTGCAGATGAACTCTATAATTCCTTGGCAGGATCTCATAATGATATCTCCCATATTGCATACATTTTAAGGACATCTCTTGCACCGACTCCATTCTTTTAGGTATTTAGAATTAGAACATAAATGTGTTGTTATTAAGAAGATATGGCATTTAAAACCATCGAACTTGAATGGGTACATATTTCATTTAAGATGAAATCCCATGAAATCTTTAATTTGTAAAGCTATAATGCACATCCGGCCATTGGAAATAATAATTCACACAAAATGCCCTGTTATCAGACATGTGAAGTACATTTAAAATATACATTACTCAATCCATGCATGCCATCTGTGCATACAGGGGAAAGAAAATTTGTTTTGACAGTTCGCTTTCCACATTCTTTTAAAATAAAATACCAATGAATGTTATAATCTGTACTTGACACATTTGTTCAACCATGTCATAGCATTTTTGTACATCAGCATGTGGTCAACAATGATCCCATTCCACTGCATTGCAAATGATAGTAAATTCTACACGAGTGCAACATATGCAACTAATATCCCTTCTGACAAGTAGCCCATGGGTGCATCCAACAACATCCCCATTCAATTTCATAATACTGAGTTCAAACTTACATTAGATTTCATATCCATTAATATCAAGCTTTTCAATTTAGTGTCCTTATTAATGATTACGTTTGGTGTTAAGGATATCAAATTGTGTCCATCACAACCCATATTGGCTAAATTGTTTGCTAGTGCATTGCCTTCATGCAGTGTATGAGATATGTATACTTCTTTAAAAGTGTCAAGAAGATGCCAGATTTATTGTAATATGTATGCTAGCTACCAATTATGAGATTCTCATTTAATGTAGGCATTGACAATAACCATCGAATCACCTTCCACTTGAATATGTTGAAATCCTCCAGATTTAGCCAAAACAAGGACAACAAAGAGGGCCTGATCCTCTGCCATATTGTTTATGTCTTGGGGAAGAGGATAAGATTTTATAGCTAGCATTGTACCTTGGTGATATTGAATGCAAACTCCAACCCTTGATTTACCCAGATTTCCTCTTGAAGATATATCAAAGTTAATTTTAACAATCCCTTGAGCAGGAGGAAGCCAACAAACTAAAGTTTGGTCATGAACATTTGATATTGTCGATTGATGACACCATCCAATTGGCACATGAATGCCTTTCCATTCACAAGAAATAACACTGTCCCAATTTGACATGACTGGATTGCATTTGAGTTTTGAATGACTAGCATTCACCATTTCAGAGATTGATTTTTCCAAATTTGAAAGAACGACTTGAATAGAAGAAGAAACTTTGCAAAAAATTCTTTTGTTGTGTTCCCACCATATTGCCCATACTACCAATGTCAAAATACATTTCCACAAAGCATAGAATAGGGAATTAGTGTATAATTATGGCCATGACTGAAACATGTCACATAATTTATTGGGCAAAGGAGTGAAGTAGTGTAATTTCCCAAGAACAAATAACCAACATTGTTGTACAAAAGGACAATTCAAAAATAAGTGATCCACATCTTCATTGTGTAGACCACATAGTAGACAATTAAAAGGTTGTGAAATATGTAATTTATGAACTCGATCACTTGTTAGAGCCCTCTTTTTCAATTCTATCCAAGCAAAGCAATCGGCCTTAGGAAGGGTTATATGATTCCAACAAAATGAGAAGGAATGACAAGGATTTGAATTAGCCTCTTGGTGCTGAATAATTTTGTTTCCATCTTTCCCTGGAGCCCAAAACATCTTGTCCTCCATTCTTGACAAATAAACCACTTTTTCTGAAAAGATTTTTCCAATCACTTTCTATCCTCGAGGGAGAGAGGCAAGTCATTTGGATCTTTCCAAATGACTTTCCTAGAGAACAAGCATATTGTTGAAACATAATCCACCAAGTAAATACCCCAAGTGTTTTTCGAGGATGAAACAATGTCATCTATTGCTTCTTGTTTGGACAAGGGTGGCACACCATTCCACGAGTCACACCAAAATTTTACTTGTTGACCATTATTCACTTCCAAAGAAATGTACTTAGCTAATATCTCTCTTGATGACATCATGAAATCCTAGATTATTGATTCTTTAGGGGGATCTAATATAGTAAAAATTCTTGATGGATAATTATTGTCTTAGTATTTCTGTTGCATAATTTATCACCAAATATTTTGCGGTTTGGTGTACATTTGTCATACTAATTTTCCTCCAAAAGCCTTCTTTTTTTTCCAAGTCATGTACTCTAGCTTCACCTAGTTATTTTACCTTTTCCATGTTATCAAGTGAAACGAATGGAATTTTCTTTGCCCCATTCATATTTCATGTCCATAAAAATTCTCTCAATAGATTTTGAATTGTTTGGATTACTCATGTAGGAGCTTTAAGTACTGATAAATAATAGTTAGGAATATATAAAAACACTATTTTAACAAGTAGTATTATGCCTGATAATGATAGCCATCTTGCTTTCCAGGCCACTATTCTTGATTTGATTCGATCAATGATGGGCATCTAGTAACTTATTTTATTTTCCCCAATAAAAATGAGAATGTCAAGATATACAAATGGTAGGAAATCAACTGAAAATCCTAGAATATTTATAATCCTATTAGAAATAATCTGATTAGTGTTGAACAAATAGATTTTTGATTTATGAGAGTTAACTTTTTGACCTGAGACTAAAGTGTACAAATCCAGAGTTTGTTTGATCTGCCTGGCTTTAGAAACATTAGATGCTCTGAAAAGAAAAGTATCATCTACAAATAGGGAATGTGTCACTAAAATATCTGTCTCCCCTATATTTACTCCTTGCCAACATACTAATGCCTTCTTTTTTTGAATATGTCTACTGAAAGTTTCAATCATAAGTATGAAGAGAACTGGTGACAAAGGATCACCTTGTCGAATCCCTTGTGTAGATGAAAAGAAACCCGTCGATACCCCATTAATCAATACTGAGAACCATGCACCCGATATACAGGCTCTAACCCATCTACACTAGCCTTTAGCAAACCCAAACTTATGTAATAATTTAAATAAAAAGTCCCAACAAACTTTGTCATATGCCTTCATCATGTCAAGCTTAATGACAAAATTTGAAGATTTATTACAATTGATAGAATGAAGGGCTTCATGAGCCACTAGTGCCCCTTCCATTGTTTCCCAACTAGGGACAAATCCTCCTTGTGGCTATGATACAAGGATTGGAATCAAATAATGCATTCTGAGATATATTGCCTTCATTATTATCTTATAAATTGTATTACATAATGAGATCGGGCGAAATTCTATGAAAGTTTTGGGTGACTTTACTTTAGGTATGATAGCTATGTTAATGGTATTGAAGTATTTTAGCATGGATTTACTATTCTTGGATTCTTCTATTACACCAAGTAAATCCCATCCAATAAAGTCCCAACATGTTTGAAAGAATAATACAGTAAAACCGTCTGGATCAGGGGCTTTATTTGAAGGTAATGAGAAGACTACCTTTCTAAGTTCTTGTAATGTAAAAGGTGCCATTAATTTCAAATTATTAGATTCTGTCATGATTGTAGGAATAGCATCCATTGAATTGGGTAGAATAGATAGGGCTAACAAATTTTTAAAGAACCTTACTCCTTCCTTTTTAATGCTTTGAGCATCAGTTATTGGGTTACCAATCTCTACATTATTAATGGAAAAGATATGGTTTGTAGCTGCTTTCTATTTTTCTGATGCATGAAAATATTTTGTGTTCTTATCTCCCTCCCTCAACCATAATTCCTATGATTTTTTCCTCCAATATTCCTCTTCTCTACTACATAATTATTCCCATTCTAGCTGAAGAGTTTTATGACTAGCATAAGTGTCATTATCCATACCTTTCTGATCATCTTGTCAAGAATGATTTCTAATATTTTTTTTAACAGTCTCTTTCTCTTTAAAAATATTTTTGAACACCACTTCATTCCATTTTTTAATCTGTGACTTGGTGTATTTCAATTTGGATGCAAATTGATGCATTTTGGATCCATCACTGTAAGCTGCACTAACCCACCATTGTCTGATAAGGGACAGGAAGGTTGGATGATGAAGCCACATCCTTTCAAATTTAAAGGATGGTTTATGCTGAAACCCCTGATTCATTGATGAGAAACCAACTTGCATGTAAATGGGGAAGTGGTCTGACCCTAGCCGAGGCATAATATCTGAATGAAAGGTGATATTTGATAACTTCCAGTCTTGAGATATTAAAAAACTGTCCAGTCTGACTATTATTTGGGCAAAATTAGCCCTCTTATTAGTCCAAGTATATGATCCATTAGTAGGTTTTATATCCATTAAATTGTTATCTTCTACAAAATTAGAGAAATCTTGGATAGTTTTCATCAGAGGAAAAATACCCCTTTCAGAAACCTTCAAAATAGCATTAAAGTCACCACCCATTATTATATGCTAGTCATGTTGAAGTTGAATCATGCGAGTTAGATCCAACCACAATCTCTGTTTATCCAGTGTTTCCGTGGGACCATACACATTAATCAATATGAAAAATATGTCAAAGAAATTCATTTTTAAAACTTTCCAATTGTCATTTTGATTTAAGATCTGCCCTTGCACTGATTTGGGGTCCCAAAGGACAGCAATGCCCCATGAGGCACCAATCTCCGGTCTATGAACTGATTTCCAATTTGACCATTTCCCTAATGTTTTATCAAAATTTTCCTTTGACATCTTCATTTCTTGGAGTAGAATAGTGTCTACTTTCATAGAATCCATCTCTTTCTTGATTCTACATCTTTGTCAGAGGCATTTAAACCTCTGACATTCCATGAAGTGATCTTCATTACTGACAAGGAGAACCCTTAGTTCTCCTCGTTAATCTTTTTGAAGGTGTGAATTTACCATCCTATATTGATTGGATACCTGGTACAATTTCTTCATTAATTTTTGTGCCCTTTGGCTTTCTCCCCCTCTTCTTGGGCGTTGGCTTTCCCTGCAAATTTTGATTAGGGGTCTATTTGATTGATAACATTAAATTATGACCATGTCCAGTTAGCGGTGTATTCTATCCTGTGCTATGTGTTTCCTTGTCAACGTGTTGTTCCTCTTCATCTTGAGCTCTATCCTGCTCTAATTCCATAGCACTATTAATCCACACCCATTCTCTTATTTTCTTGATAACTACATCATCAGGGTTGAGGACATCAACTTCATCTGCTCTTACGTCTCATGGATTCTCATCCATGTGTAAGTCATATGTGGAGTCTTGGTCAATCCCAATGTCCTCTTGCATATCATTATTGAACTCGAAGACTTCTCAAAGACTTTGAGTCTCTTTTAAAGCATCATTCCTATCCTCTTTAGAAATAAGATGAACATATTCTTGCATGAGTATGAGAATCTTCTCAATATGAACTTGGCTTCCTTGCATTTCTTGAATGTCTGATATGTTATTATCCTTCTCAACTTCCCCTGTCATTCCTAAGAGGATTTCCTTACTTTGATACTGATTTTTTCTTGAATCATGCTGTAACTGATTAATGAGTTTATGTTGAGTAGCTTGATCATCTTCAAAAAATAGTCCCTCTTCTTCTGCAATTTTATAAATCATTTGGGTGGCCAATTTTGTAATCATCTGATTCGATACCTTCCTTCCTTTAAGTTCAAAAATTACTTGTTTTTTGAGTGCATCTTGCATGTTGGTTATATTAATCAGGTGGCCATGAAACATTAAATGTTTGAAAATTTTATCTAGATCATGAGAGGGAGAATCTAATTGTTCCCACTTTAGATATCATGTTACTAAATGAGATAGTCATGGAGCATGTTTCAGAGGCTGCATACTCACCTTAATATTTCTTAGATTATGGGAGAAGAAGTTGATCAATTTGTAGCACTGAGATAGAATCCCAAGGTCTACAGTAATTGTGCTTGATGATAGTGGGATCAATGTTTTGTTAATATTCTTATCCTTTTTCTGAAGAGATCTTGAAAAGAACAATCTGTAGGGTTCGAACAGTGATCCTTACATACCATTTCCTTTGATTGTTCCATCTTCATACATTGTGTAGTGAAATGACCTAATTTTTGTTGATACTTGTGGATAGTATCCTTATCCTGCAATATAATAGTTTGATTCAAAACACCCCATTTTGACTTGATCTTAATTTGGCTTGGCAAAACCTTTGAGGGGTCAAGAAGAACACAAATCCTTGATATCATGATGTGGATGCCCAAAGGGGATGAGATCACGTTTAACAAAAATACCAATTTTATTGGTGAGGATTTCAACAATCTCTAGATCTCTATATTCTAAGGGCAATAAAGGTAAGGATATCCAATGAGGGAAGAAACAAAAATCCTTCTTATCAAGTTTGAAGTTATGCATCCATACCCTGGTAAATAATCTCGATCCGTTATAAAACCACCCTTTATGATGATGAATAGCATCCCTTTTTTTGACTGATTCAAACAATGCGACAAAAAAACCTAACTCTAATTCCAATAGAAAGATGTTTGATTACCCATCCCAATTTTCATAGGCCCAAGCCCTAATATCTGAAAATAATAATGCATTATTTGAGAACTTACCAATAATTGCTGAGCGTTGTAAAGCTCCAATGTGGTTCTGCAAAATACGCTCTGGAAGGGTGATATTTAGTATGGCCTGAGAATCATGCGTTGTGTGAGGAACATCTAGTCGCTGCTAAACTGGGGCTTGAGGAGGATCATCCATATTTTGATTACCTTGGCCATGTAGAATCTAATGTTGTTTGGTTTCTAGATTTGTGTAGGCTTTTTTGGAATGAAGGGCCCTCTATTATGATAGTTTTGTGAAACTTTATCTGCATTGTGACCTTTTGGAAGGTGAGCTTCCTTATGGAGGACAAATTTCCCTAAAATAGGGTCAAGTGAATGCCTGATCTTCACAGAAGTTCAAGGGGGGTCCCTTCACATATATCAAATATCAGTTGTACCTTGGAAATCTCGAACTTCCCTTGCTTACCATGATTCTTGAAATAATTTGATCTGACTGAATAGGGTTGCATATGATGCAAAGATAAATCCCACCCAAATTTAGATTTGAAATTTTGTAAATTTGATAGAGGTTTTGTTTGGAGTTGTGAAACCCTAGATCTCTTGTGCACCTATTGAGAAGATTCCCCATGCTCAAAACTCAAAATTCCATGGAATGTTGGTTGATCTCTCTTTGGGTGTGACAGATGTGCTTTATGAAGCATGGATGCCTTGAACTAAAACCTACGATTAACAAAAAAAGGTTTCGTAGGCTGAATAATTGATTTACCTCTAAAAATGTTAGTACCCTCAAAGCGACCTGCCTATTTCAGCTTGCCCTACACAACATTGGGTAGCATTCTTTTCAGAAAAGGAGCACCTTTGAAAACCATTGGATGCTTAACTGTGATCTCGATGCCTGGTTGGATGAACAATCAGAAGTCCATGAAAGATCTTCACAAAATTTGACCAAGGTGGATAGTCAGAATGGTGCTAGTATGTAGAATACCCACCATTCATCCATTGTCCTTTCCTGATCTTAAATTGGTTATCTGACTCTACCCTTATTGGCGTAGCCTGCTGCACTAGTTCTGCTCTCCATCGTGCGTGCTTCATTCGAAAAGGAATCCAATTACTCCCCTATGTTGCATATAACCATTCAGATACTTGTCCACTATTTTGGGACAATAAAAGTCTTAGGTTGGGATTTAGACATGTATGTTATCTTCCATCTCTTACCATTGAGATAGGACACGCTTATCCTGGTAATTCAGGGAATTCGATGCCTGGTACTTGAAATCTTACATAAAAGATGAGCATGTACATATACATACATACATACATACATACATACATACATACATACATACATACATACATATATATATATATATATATATATATATATATATATATATATATATATATATATATATATATATATATATATATATATACATATATATATATATATGTATATGTATATGTATATATGTATGTATATATATATATACATATATATACATATATAATATACATATACATATACATATACATATACATATACATATATATATTTATTGTAGACACCTAAAAAGCCATTAGAAAATAAAAGTATTTTTATTTTTTGAAAACTTTTGATGACATCAGCATTTATTAATTAATTAATTTATTTTTATGCCATTAAATCCCTTTATCTTAATTTAAAATATTTAATTAAGAAATCCCTTCCAAAAATGTTTAAATCCAATTTAAACATCATTCCCTCCAAAATTTATTAATTATTTAATAAATTGGCTAAAAATGCTTTAGATAAATAAAAGATTTATTTAAATCCTAAAACCTTGGAAATCTTCTAGAAATCTCTAACCTCTTCTAGAATTTCCTAATCTCACTCTAATCTTGATTAAAAGGTGATTCCTACCTTTTTAGTCTGAACCTCTGATGACATCATCATTTATTAATTAATTAATTAATTAATTTTTATGTAATTAAATCTTCCTATTTTACTTAAACATCTTTAATTAAAGAATCTCTTCCAAAAATGTTTAAATCTCATTTAAACATTATTCCCCTATTTATTAATTATTAATTGATAAATTGATAAAACATCCTTTAAATAAATAAAATATTTATTTAAATCCTAAAACCTTGGAAATATCCTAGAAACCCCTAACCTCTTCTAGAATTTCCTAATCTCACTTTAATCTTAATTAAAAAGTGATTCCTACATTTCTTAAGCCTAAACCCTTAACCTTTGACTTTGGGTCAAAACCCCTCATAAATGCTTCTTACATCCTCATTAATGACTCTTACAAGCCATTAATGAAGCCTGCGTCTCCTCTTATCCTTTGGTCTCCCTTGCACACTTCCCTAGTGTTGCTCACACATGTGTTAGCAACCTTGACCATGATAATCCCTCCTATTTATTAAATTCATTTGATAAATAAAGTCCTCAACCAATCCTTTATATAAATTTAACATTTATTTAAATTGTAATAATCTTAGATATTCTCTAGAAAAATCTAGAACCTCTAGACTCTTTTAGAAAATCCTAAATTTTACGTTTGAGCCTTCAACCTTTGAAAGTCAATCCTTATCCCTTTGACTCAACCCCTAACCAAACCCCAAACTCTAACTCATCCTCCTAACCCAAGCCCTTCCCAAATCCTATAAATACCCTCCTCTTCCAAGAGAAAAATATCAATTCACATAATCATATTAAGTAGAGTTATAATGTTAGATTCTTGCTAGATCATAATCTTTTTAGTAAATTTGTTAGATTTCATGTTTTCTAAATTATCATAGAATAGCTTAATGTAATGAATCTTAGTTTCATTTATGCTTTTCTAATAATTTATGCATCATACCAAATCATCCTTAAAATGCATTAGAAGCAAGCTCTAAGTGCTTAGAGAGCACACCCACATCTCTCATAATCAGAGCAAATCAAACAATGCTTAAAGCATTCATTTTGGCTCAATTTGAGGTGACTTGGTTTTTTGTATTTTTTGCTTTGAATTGATATAATGTTTAGATTAGTCTAACATTTGCTTGTGTACACCTTTCAAGATAGATATAGATTAAACCATAGTCTACATTCTGGCACGCCTGGTGGGACCCACTTCACGGGTTCATTGCTAGCATTTTGATGTGTTTTGGAGTGCTTGCTGATTTTTTAAGCTCATAGGCGGAGGGAGTGTTTTGAATCCGCGGTTCCTCTTCTTAAGTCTTATCATTCCTCTCTTCTATCTACTTTTTCTTCTATTTTTTTTGAGAGATTGTGGCATATCTTCCTCAATAGAATCCATAAGGAGGCTATTTTTTATAAAGACCCTTGTAAATTTTCAAGAAAAAAAAACACTTAAATTTGGGTTCTAGAAAAACACTTAAATTTGGGTTTCAAAATGAACAAAGAAAATCTCACAAACTAAATCTAATGTTAAAAAATGAACCTTAAAAAAAAATCATTCCTAAAATTGATCAAACACACTTCTAAGGTTTTTCAGTTGGTTAAAAAGAATAGTCTTTCAAACAAAATCTAAAGGTTGTAGGGTGCATTCATGCAAAATTAGGAATATTTCAAGTTTTGGGTACTTAAAAAGAACCTCAAATTTGCATCTCATTTCTAAAAACATTCAAAATCAATCCTAAAAGTGCATGCAAAAGTTCCAAAAATCAATCCTAAAAGCTTTGTTTTTGTTGAAAACTAACTTCATTTTGCAAAAATCTTGAATGCTTTTCAAAATTCGTGCATCAAACTAATCTAGGAACTTTTGCTTTGGATCTAAAAATTGAGCAAAAAGACAAACAATTCTTGAATGGAACTAAAGAAATGAACAAAAGTCCAAAGAAGTCATTTTCATTTTTGAAAATCAAACACAATCTTGAATGAACTAAACGGTGAATGAAAAGCATCTCTATTCCTTCCTCTTTCAAATTCAGTTCAAGCAAACAAAACTCAATCTTGAATGACTTAAAATCAAAACAAAGCTCATTTCAAAGTTCTTAAGCAATACACAAATCAAATCTTGAATGCCCAAACAAAAGAACTTTGCAATCGCTCAAAGTTTTACTTTTTGAAAGAAAGAACAAATCAA
Source organism: Chamaecyparis obtusa (assembly GCA_027943335.1). Taxonomy (NCBI): domain Eukaryota; kingdom Viridiplantae; phylum Streptophyta; class Pinopsida; order Cupressales; family Cupressaceae; genus Chamaecyparis; species Chamaecyparis obtusa. The sequence continues at coordinate 159,745 of BSBK01010113.1, forward strand.
AGCCTTAAACACTTGTGTCTTCAAAATTTTCAATTCAAATCACTTAATCAATTTTTGGAAAAAGAACCTTTGTTTGTTGTGCTTTCTAAGAGTTTTAATTTTTTTTGCAAATCCTTGTTAATCTAAGTAACGTAAAACACTTGAACTCAGACAAGTTCACTTGTTTTACTTTTAGAGAGGCCTATCCAAGGAGAAAAGCGCTTCTTCTCTAGAGAACAACCTCAAACTGGTACCTTCCCTAACTGGTATAGAAATAAAGCATTGAGAAAACTCTCTCTTACATCCCCTCAAGCTCGGGCGATGTGTGTTGATGGTAGCTCAGGGTAGGTGAATAATCCCTATGATTTCAGCATGATCAACTAGGCTCTTAAGTGAGTCACGCATGTACAAACTGATGGGAGGACTCCATGGAACAACTACAAACTTGATAAAATAGACGCCACCCTATCTACATCCGAATGTATCAGAATCCTTGTGCAAGGACCGATCCAAGGGGTTTACCGGATCACCTTAAGATACTCACCATATGTATCTCCTTTTAGGGGGTATTAAGCTGTGGGTGAGGATTTTGATACTCACCTCCCTTTAGGTAGATTTTCTTGAACTGGTTGCCCAGTCAAAAGCTCAGTGAAAACACTTGTTGGAATATACACCTTTCAAATCTTTCTTGTAGATTCAATAACTAAAGTCATTGCTTGTATCCCACAAGGTTGCTTTGTCCCTTGTCTAGATTGTTTTCAAAGTGTCTTTTGTCAGGTTAGTCCTTTGCCATCGAGACATCATACAATTGGGCTAAAAGTTTTCAAAACAAACCTTGCAGAAGAATCCTTCAAAATCAAACACCCAGAGTCTTTGTTTTAAAAACACTTACCATAATCTCTCTAAGTTATGTTATTTTGACCCAACATAAAAAAGCTAGGCTTCCTAGATCCCTAGTCTATCAAGAGAAGAAAGTTACAGAGAGAAATCTCAAAGACCATCAACATTCCCTTAAAGAAATCCAAGCAGAAGAGAAAAATCAAGAGAGACTCCAAAACATTGAGTACAACGCAAGAGTCAAGTAGTTTACATATCGATTCTGAGTTAACCATCGCTACGTCAATCTTGAAAGAGAAGACTAGCTGGATCCATCACATATCCACTCTTCCTTCAAAATCCAAAATCCTATCTCGAAAGTCCTTCATCCTAGTTCATCCTAGTCTCATCCTTGCATCACTACCAAGCCTTAGTTGCATCTTAAATCATTCTTAGTTACATCTTTGCATTCATCATCATCTTCCTAGCAGCATCATAGGTCATCCATTTCAATTGAATCTAAGTCATCCTCTTAGAAATAACATCATTCCATCATCCTTCACCATCACTCCATCAGCAATCCACAAATTAGAATCCCAAATCCTTGATCCAAATCCAAACATCCACTATCCAAGTCAAAGACCCACCATCCTTGCATCAAACCCAGTGATCCAAATCCAAAAGCACTTAGTGTTCAAAACCTTTGAGGTGTTGTCAAACCCCTATCCTAAATCAAAATTCACCCCTTTTGACATAGCATTGTCTAGAGAAAATCCAACTTGTCGTTGCACATCCTCATCATCTCGAGCAAGAGATTTGGCTTGCATTGATAAGAATCTAGTTGACCAAAGATCATTAGTCTATCCTAGGTTGACCAAATCCTACCATTGATCCTCCATTGGGAAAACAATAGCTCATTTGTTGACAAGTAGTAATCTTTCACCAGCATCCCACCAATCATCCACCAAATCTTGATGCAAAATCAAAGCATCCCACCAAAGCCCCTGTCATCACCAAGCATTTCACCAATCTTTCACCGTCTTTCACCAATCTTCCACTGTCCCTAATCCAAATCAAAGCATCTCACCAATCCTTTAGACATTTTCTCCATCCCTAGAGTTGATCCAAATCCTTGCATTACATTATAGAAATCCACCATCCTTAGAAGTCACTTAAACTTGCATCCACCATCCTTAGAAGTCACTTAGACTTGCATCCATCATTCTATAGAGTCTTTTAGGAGCATCTTGCATCCATCTAGCATCTGCATCTTTAGATCTCTACTCCATGCCTATCAAGATAAGATCTAGAAAATGAAGGAACATGGATCCTTATCAAATCACTAGCTCATCTGATCCCAACATTTCTACCAGCGCGATGGTAGCTTACGATCCCCATATCCAATAAACTAGTAATGCATGGGATGATCCCAATATTCCCCTAGCTTCTTTTGCAATAGAAACATTCATGAATCATCCAGGGAATGCACAAATAGTTAGTGCACTCATTGCTCAGAATCAACAAAACCTATTGGCTAACTTCACACAAGAGGGTACTCTCATTCCACCATATCTCCAACCTCATATTCCAATCAACAACATCCAAATCTCAAGAGAAGCATACACTCCCATCATCTAGAAAATCCCTGATCCACTTTTTCACATATCACAAGTAGCTTTGCCCATCCCTCCTCTTTCGCAAAGTAGTTTCGCAAGTCCTACAACACAAGCAACATAATTCACTCCATTTCCTCTCATAGGCACACCATCATCCTCTATAATAGCTCAATCCATTATTCCTACCTAAAGCTTTTCACAAAACCAAACACCACCCCCAATGCAAGCCTTTGCACAAGCAATTCTGCCACCTTCCATGGGCCAAGCAACACTATTCTTTTCGGGGGCAACACAATCATCCTTCCCATTCACTCCACAGGCTTCCACACCCATGCCTTCATTTTCAAGGGCAACACAATCATTTTCCTCCTTCTCCAAGTAAACTTCCACATCAACACCACCCTTTTCATGGGGAACGCAACCATCTTCATTCATGCCCCAACAAACATTTACCCAGGGACAAGCCCAACAAACTACATTCACAACGAGTATGCCTTCCATGGGATTTTCAAATCCAGCATTCATGTCCCAAACCCCCATCATATCTACCTTTCCCACATCTTCTGCATCGCAACTCCCACCCTGAACTGGTTCTTGTTGGGGCCTTACTCAAGAAGAAATGCAAGCTTTGGGAATACCAACTCACTCTCCTGCATCCATGCTTGCAAATCAACAAGCCACATTCCCTCAAGCAGTGCAACAAAAACAATCCCAACCTCTACCAGTTTCATCCTTCCCCCCATTTGCAAGTTACCTACCCACACCACTTGCCTCATCTCAACTAATTCCCCCACCTTAGCAACATAGTTCATCTCATCTCGCAAGTTACCTTTCCCAACCACCATTTGCTTCCAGCTTCCCTACATTCGTTCCACTATTCAGTAATGCAGGAATGCACCCAGCCTACATCAGCCAAGTGCATCAAGCACCATCTTATCAGCAAGCTGCATCATTTCACCAGCCTCCTCTGTAACAACAATACTTTCCATCACAAAAACAAACCCCTATCATTCCCCAACAGCAACAAGCTTCCTCCTACCAGTCATAGCAACAATATCCCATCATCCCCCAGCACCAACAAGCAGTTCCATATCCTCCACCGCAATATGCCCCCGTGCCTCAACAACAATATCCTCCCCAATAATCATAATCGCAAAATCCATTTCAATCTGCCTATCTTGCTGGACAATCTCCATATCCAACTCCACAATATCCACCTCAAAATCACCCTTATTCACCAGCACCATTAGACCCTTTCCAAATGGGAGTACCCCCTCCAATGCTAATCAATGCCGAGTGAGAAGCAATGAAGAAGGCTCTTAAGGAGCTCCAAACTAGTACAAAGAATAAAATCTTCAAGTTTGAAGAGGTGTTTCCCTATCTGTTTGATTGATCAATCACAACTGTTCCATTGCCTAAAAAATTTGAGACACCCAAGTTTGATAAATATCAAGGGAAAGGAGACCATGTAAATCACATCAAAGAGTTCTATATGGCATGCCAAGAAGTGGCTTATAGTGACAATTATCTTTTGCACCTATTCCTTAAAAGCTTGGGAGGAACTGTTGTTGAGTGGTTTTACAAGATACCATGTGGGACCATCACAACTTTTTCCAAGCTCTCTGAGAAGTTCGTTTCCCAATATACCCACAATGTCAAGAATGAGTTGACCTTACTAGAAATTTTCAACTCCAAACAGAAAGAAGGAGAAAGCCTATCAGACTACTTGCAACAATGACATAACCTCACTACCAGGTTATCATACCAACCCCCAGAGAAGCATCTAACCAAGATCTTCATTAATAACCTACATCCCAAACTATCCCACTTCATGAAGATGAACTATATCCAAACATATCAGGATATCAAAAGCAAAGGGATAGATATTGAAAGAGGTCTCCTAGATGAAGGCACAATCCATCATTACAAAAATGATTCCCAAAGTAAAACCAACAATGATAAACCCCGTTATTGGAATCATAACAAAAATGCAGTCACTGATGGAGCTACGGACACCAAGCATGTCCAAATCATTGTGGCTAGTCCTACACCTATTCTTGCATATCAACTACAACCTCAAACTCATCAGCAACCTATGCAGCAATATCAACCTCAGAACAATCAGCAAAACTATCAGTAACAAGCCCATCAAGCCCATCAAGGCAGCCCAACCAACCAAGCCAATGCCATCTCTACTACTCCCAATTAGAATAGGCCTTGAGCCCAAGCTAATCAGAAGAGAATCTTCACACCGCTTGGTGAACCTCTAGATGTTATCTTTCACTGAATGGCCAAGGCCAATCTGATCACATACCCACTAACCCAACAATTTGATGATGCAACTCCCAAGCCTAACTAGTACAAAGATCATGAGTACTATGACTATCATTGTGTCAAAGACCACACTACCTTAAGATGCATGAAACTCAAGCATTATATCCAAGATCTCATCGACAAAAAAGAGATCCAAGTGGACACACCAGCCCAAGCCTCGTCTAATGCAAATTTTTAGATCTATCAAAACATGTTCCCTCAACACAACGCTGGGAAGAACCAAGCCAATATTAATCCTCCAAATCAAAACCAAGGTAAAGGCAAACAAGGAGATCATGCTAATCACAAAGACTATACCATTGCCCATATCAACTATGAAAAGTTTATTAGATGCATAACCTAAGTCGAATCCACAGTCAATGTTATCCATGTCAAAGGAGCCGATAGTCAGTGTGCAGTCACCACACAAAGAGGTCAGATAACTATCATCGGTGGACATCCAAGGCCAGCACACAATGTACAATACAACCTTATATAACATCTTGGGAATATGCCAGCCCAAATCTCCATCCTCGACCTTCTCCATACTTCACCCCTCCAAGAAATTCTTGACCGAGCCCTCCATGAAGGACATGTACCCACATACATTAACACTGTCTAGTTTGAAAACCTTGTGGGACATCTATCTGCATCTTGTGCTTTATCCTTCAAACCATTTGACATACTAGCTATTGAGCCTAACCAAATTTTCCTCTCCACATTTCCGTCATGGTCAGAGATTTTTCCATTAAAAGAGTCATGATAGATAATGGCTCAGCCCTAAACTTGTGTACTCTCAAATTCATTTAGCAGATAGGGTTCACATAAGTTGATATTTCACATGAAGTAATCACCATCAAGGCATACGAAAAATTGGAGTGTACCTCTAAAGGTACCATTCTTTTTCCTATTCAGCTAGGCCCAGTAATGCAAGACACCATTTTCCATGTTGTTGATCTTGACCTACCATTCAACATCCTCCTTGGCTGACCATGGATCCATTCCATCAAGGTTGTACGATCTACTTACCATTAGTGTGTCAAATTTCCACATCAAGGCATTGAGGTTACCATCCATGCAGATCCCCAACCCTTTGCATACTGTTGTGTGATGGAAGCATCATTCCCTCATTCCACCCATTGTCCTGGAAATGATATTGGCACTTCTGTCACCAGTTCTTCACAATCCCATAGCGATCCAGAGACTATCCTCACCTTCACTCTCTCCTCCATCAAGATCAACAATCATGGATGTGGTGAATATAGCCTAACTGATGCATTTGCAGTTGGAGCCCCCCCACTTGATCCACATACACAAGGGTGGCTGAATCACCAAAGCAAGCCTGCTGAAACCAAACATGAAATCAAGAAGATGGGGCCCATGACTTTTGTTTCCCATGACAACATAAATATTCAAGAGATGGACCTTAACATCAACCGGTGGTTGTATAGACATCCCCCACCACCTGACACTTAACTCCTGGGCTACTTCAAAGACAAATATCTGCAACCACACAAGTATGCCATTGAGCAATGGAAATATCAAGGCGGTGGTCTAGGACCACAAGAAGGTAGAAGAAAAGACCCCATCACAATATCAAAGAATCCACAAAATCAAGGTCTTGGCTTTAATACCCCTTGCCTACGTATACAAGAGCCCAATACCACAACTGGGGGCACTAATATGACCAACGTTCCCTTCTTGAATAGCCAGGATGACCTCGTAGAAATCCAAGACATCCTTGAAGAGGAAGAAAATAAATCATATGATGACATCTTCGATGATGATACCTTCTTGGGCACTTCTGTCCTCCAACAACTTCCCATTAACTTCATAGAACTACCCCTCATCCACCCCAAACTCATAGACTGGTATCAACCAAGTGTCACACACATCGATGAGTTCTGAAGCATAGAAGCGCTCCTAGAATTCATGGGGGCATGAGGCCCACAATCAGATCAAGATTCATAGTCAAATCACATATGTAAGCTCGACCCTAAAGGATATTTCAGGGAGGAGGCAAGCTCTAGTCGCAAAATTGAAATAGAAAAAGAAAAGAACAAGTTCTTATGTGAAAACCCTTCTGGAGTGCATTCTGACTCCAAAAAAGATAAAATTAAGGGCGTATCTTCTGGTGAAAACCTCTCTAAGGCTCTAGAAGATGGAGACTTACCTCTTCCTCCTATCCAGGATTACAGACCCAAGCAGTCACCTATCATCATAGAAGAAACCAAACTAGTCAACTTGGGCATAGAAGAATATCCAAGAATCACCTACACTGCAACGTCTTTAATAGAGGGTGAAGAAATGGATTTCACTGCACTTCTCCATGAAGCCACTGGGAACTTTGCATGGTCATACACACACATGCCTGGGCTTGATCCTAATCTTGTCATCCATCATCTAGCTATGGACCCTAATGTTAAGCCAGTGAAACAAAAGCTATGAAAGATGCATCCAAAAGTGGCCTTACTAGTAAAAGAAGAATTAGAAAAGCTTCTCCAAGAAAAGATCATCAGATCCATTGATTACTCTAAGTGGATTTCCAACATGGTCCCAGTCACAAAGCCTTTAAGTGAAATTAGAATTTTCATAGATTTTAGGGACCTAAACAAAGCCTATTTGAAGGATGATTTCCCACTGCCCAACATAGACATGATCGTAGACCTTACAGCGGGTCATGAGATGTTGTCACTTATGGATGGCTTCTCAGGCTACAATTAGATTTGAATAGCAGAAGAAGATCAACATAAAACAACATTCACCACACCATGGGGTACCTTCTACTATAACATGATGCCATTTGGGCTAAAGAATTTAGGAGCCACATATCAAAGAGCGATGACACTAATCTTCCATGACATGATCCACAAGATCTTGGAAGACTATGTGGATGATATTCTTGTGAAATCAAAAACATGCTATGAACACCTTGACATTCTTGAGAGTGTGTTCGATCACATGCATCATTATGGCTTGAAGCTCAATCTAAAGAAATGTGTCTTTGGTGTAACATATGGAAAGATTATAGGCTTTATAGTATCACGACATGGCATAGAGATCGACCCCAAGAAGGTCAAAGCTATAACATAAATGCCTACACCAAGAACACTTAGGAAACTTAGGAGTCTAAAAGGAAAGCTCCAATTAGTGCGTCAATTTATCTCTCACCTAGAAGACAATTGCCAACCTTTCATACATCTGCTCTGCAAGGACACAAGCTTCAAATGGGATCCCATCTATCAGAAAAGCTTTGACAAGATCAAGGAATATCTAGCTAACTCTCCCATCCTTGTACCACCAGTGATAGGATGCCCTCTCATACTCTACATCTTGGAAACCACTACAACACTGGGGGCACTCTTAGCACAACATGATGATAACAACAAAGAGAGATCCATCTACTATATCAACCGAACTCTTGTCGGCTATGAGCTGAACTATTCACCCATGGATAAAGCATGCCTTGCAGTGGTCTTCTCCACTCAAAAGCTCCGACACTACATGCTCAACCACACAATCAAGCTCATTTCAAAGGTAGACCCACTCAAATATCTACTATCAAGGATAACTCTCATAGGCTGTATGGAAAAATGGGTCATGCTACTCAATGAGTTTGACATTCAGTACATAGATCAAAAAGCAATCAAAGGGAAAGTAATTGTTGATCAACTAGTAGAAGCACTAATAGTGGATACCTACCCACTAATCATGGAATTCCCTGATGAGGACCTATGTATGATCGAATAACAACCTATATGGAAACTATACTTTGATAGCTCCTACACATCACATGGATCAGGGGTAGGAATCCTACTTGTCACACCTCAAGGTGACTACATTCCAAAATCATTCAAAATAGGATTCCTATGTACTAATAAAATTGCAAAATATGAGGCACTCATCTCAGGTCTCAAAATAACCATTCAGTGAAACATAACAAAAATGCAAGTGTTTGGAGACTCCCAATTGATTATCAAGCAGGTCCTAGATGAATTCCAGACAAAGGATGACAAGCTACTACCCTACAAAGAATTGGTGGACAAACTGAAAGAGCATTTCCTAAATCTACAGTTCACGCAGATACCAAGGCTTCAAAACAAAGCAGTCGATGCAATGGAAACCATCGGATCCTTATTGGAGATCCCTCATGATTCAACTTAGTACAAATTTTTAGTTGAGCAACTACACATGCCTACTTGTGCAAATGCTGATGTAGAAATGGTGTGTGTCTTGGTTGGTCCTCAGTCCCCATGGTACCATGACATCCATGCATATCTAAAGAATGGTATCATATCTCCCCATCTCACCAACAACCAACGCCAAAACTTAATTCACAAAGCTTCCTACTACACTCTTATGGCCAACACCATTTATCATCAAGGATATCACAATATCCTTTTTAGGTGTTTAGATTCAAATGAGGCCGTCCTGGCTTTACAAGAGGTCCACACTAGAATTTTCGGTGCCCACACAAGTGGCATGGTTCTAGAAAAGTAGTTGCTTCAAGTTGGGTATTATTGGCCAACCATGGAACATGGTTCTTGTGAATTCGTCAGGAAATATCTACCATGTCAGTAGCATGCAAATCTGATTCATACACCAGCACAAAACTTGCAGCCCATTGTGCCACCTTGGCCATTTTCATGTTGGAGCTTTGACCTCGTCGGCTTAATCACTCCCCTTTCCTTAGATGGACATAAGTACATAATCATAGCCACAAAGTACTTTATAAAATGGGTTGAAGTGATTCTGCTCACCCTCACTAGTGGCATCCAAATATCCAACTTCATCTTATACCATATTGTTTGCCGCTTCAGCATACCATCTACCATCTTCACAGACCATGACACACCTTTTGAAAACCAGCATGTGGATGATCTGTGTGCCAGACTCCACATCCATCACCATTTCTCCAGTCCATATTTCCCTCAAGGAAATGGCCAAGATGAGGCAACCAACAAAATAATCCTCAAAATTGTCAAGAAGGTTGTCAATGATTCTGGTCATGATTGACACCTCTAAATAAATCCCACCCTTTGGGCCTATCGCACTTCTTATTGCACCCCCACAGGAACTACCTCATATTCCCTTGTATATGGTGTCAAATCCATTCTACCCATTGAGGTTAAGCTCCCATCATTGCAGGTCTCCATGAAGAACAATACCACTGATGAAGACTATTGCGTGGCATGTCTCACACAACTGGATTTGCTAGATGAAAAGAGACAGCAAGCATATGATCACCTAGTTGCATACCAAAATCAACTCAAAAGGAGTTATAACAAAAAGGTCCATCCTAGACAGTTCCAGGTCGACGACATGGTCCTAAATGAAAATTAGAAGGTCCAAGTACATGGAGAAAAGAAAGAAAAGTTTGAGCCTACTTGGCTGGGCCCCTATGTTGTCACAACATGCTTTAGCTCTAGAGCTTATCAGCTATCTACCCCAGAAGGTGAGCCTTTGAATGATCCAATCAACATCATACATCTGAAGAGGTTCTATGCTTGAACCAAATCCTACATATTCAGAAAATCCATAAAAATTGAAAAAAATAAAAACAAAAAAAAAGGAAAGAAAAATAATCATCCAATGGTGAAAACTTGGAAATTCAAGCGCCTTGGACAAGTATGTTCATGAAAACCTAGCAAACGGGCACCATACATAGTGAATCGAGTCATTATCTATCAAACTACCATCCCCCCATCTCAAAAACCTAGTCCTTTTTCTACCATCCCCATCCCCACCGCCATCCCCTAGCATTCCTCTCTTTAATCCTCAAGAAAATCTGCAATCCACCCTATACATATCTTGTACTATATCTTATATAGTGTGATCTTCTTGTCTCAAATCTTGAGCTTCTGTACATATCCATTGTAAATCTTTCCTTGTCTATTGTACATATCCTCACATATTATTGTACATATCTTTGTCAGTCCTGCAACAACATTTAATCTGAAATCTTGTTCTACCTAGCCTTATACTTCAGCAACATCAATTGTTGACTATTCTTGATCACAACAATTATTGTTGAACTTCATCATTTGCCAATGAACAACAACACTCATTCTTTCATCAATTAGCAGGTCCCTGAGGATGTATCCTTCCTCCTGTCAGACCTAATCTTCCACCAATCACACCAGGTCTATGTCGATGTATCCTTCCACACGTTCAGTCAAATCAAATCTCTCTCCTTGGAAAAGGATTTCTTTTGGAGTTATCATTTTGGTCTCGGATTTTGTCCTTTCGATCTTGTTAATCTTTTAGGGCTTCTCATTGTTCCTCTCCTCAAAGTCACAATGATCCTTTATATCATGGTGTGCTGCGAATGAGAACAATCTGGGGCAAGGTCTTTTGATCTTTTGCTTCTTCCTATGAGTCCATCAAACATGACCCTTGCACAGTTCACATGTGATCTTCTGGGTTACATGGTGCACTTGGGAAATGTTGTTTGTTTGTTGTTTCTTCAGCATCATTTCTACCATGCTTCCTCTTGGGTTCATGCGTGATACTGGGGCAACCCTGCATATCTTTTTTATGTCAGTCCTATGCAATGTTGGTGATGAAGCCTTGTGTTCTTTCGTAACCTTGGTAGGTCTCTAGCATTGCTATATCAAACTAGGTTGTGCTCTCCACATTTGCACTTGGAGCTCCCCAAATCCCCCATCATTTACATTAATCTTGCATCCTGCATCATTTAGCACCATATTTCACTCATGCATCTTTTCTCTTGGAAGTCTGGTTATTTATCCCCCCTCCATCCTCCTTCCCATCCCTTTTCTTCCTTGTAAACTTTCGAGAAAATTCCACAGCGTTTCCTCATTGTATTATTTTCTCGAGGGGGCACAACCCCTTATCATCTATTCTAGCCTAGGGCATCTTATTTTCTTATCTTTGACGTCACGCCACTTGCGACATTGCATCAAAGAGGGGGAAAATGTAGACACCTAAAAATCTATTAGAAAATAAATATATTTTTATTTTATGAAAACTCCTGATGACATCATCATTAATTAATTTATTTTTATGTCATTAAATCCCTTTATCTTAATTAAAAATATTTAATTAAGAAATCCCTTCCAGAAATGTTTAAATCCAATTTAAACATCATTCCCTCCAAAATTTAATAATTATTTAATAAATTGGCTAAAAATCCTTTAAATAAATAAAATATTTATTTAAATCCTAAAACCTTGGAAATCTTCTAGAAATCCCTAACCTCTTCTAGAATTTCCTAATCTCACTCTAATCCTGATTAAAAGGTGATTCCTACCTTTTTTAGTCTAAATCCCTGATGACATCATCATTTATTAATTAATTAATTAATTAATTTATTTATTTTTATGTCATTAAATCTTCCTATTTTAATTAAACATCTTTAATTAAAGAATCTCTTCCAAAAATGTTTAAATCTCATTTAAACATTATTCCCCTATTTATTAATTATCAATTGATAAATTGATCAAAAATCCTTCAAATAAATAAAATATTTATTTAAATCCTAAAACCTTGGAAATATCCTAGAAACCCCTAAGCTCTTCTAGAATTTCCTAATCTCACTTTAATCTTAATTAAAAAGTGATTCCTACATTTCTTAAGCCTAAACCCTCAACCTTTGACTTTGGGTCAAAACCCTTCATAAATGCTTCTTACATCCTCATTAATGACTCTTACAAGCCATTAATGAAGCCCATGTCTCCTCTTACCCTTTGGTCTCCCTTGCACACTTCCCTAGTGTCGCTTACACATGTGTGAGCAACCTTGACCATGATAATCCCTCCTATTTATTAAATTTATTTGATAAATAAAGTCCTGAACCAATCCCTTTAAATAAATTTTACATTTATTTAAATCCTAAAATCTTAGATATTCTCTAGAAAATTCTAGAACCTCTAGACTCTTCTAGAAAATCCTAAATTTGACCTTTGAGCCTTCAACTTTTCAAAGTCAATCCTTATCCCTTTGACTCAACCCCTAACCAAACCTCGAACTCTAACTCATCCTCCTAACCCAAGCCCTTCCCAAATCCTATAAATACCCTCCTCTTCCAAGAGAAAAATACCAATTCACATAATCATATTAAGTAAAGTTATAATGTTAGATTCTTGCTAGATCATAAGCTTTTTAGTATATTTTTTAGATTTCATGTTTTTTAAATCATCATAGAATAGTTTAATGGAATGAATCTTAGTTTCATTTATGCTTTTCTAATAATTTATGCATCATACCAAATCATCCTTAAGATGCATTAGAAGAAAGCTCTAAGTGCTTAGAGAGCACACCCACATCCCTCATAATCAGAGCAAATCAAACAATGCTTAAATCATTCATTTTGGCTCAATTTAAGGTGGCTTGGTTTTTTGTGTTTTTTGCTTTGAATTGATATAATGTTTAGATTAGTCTAACATTTTCCTGTTTATGCCTTCCAAGATAGATATAGATTAAATCGTAGTCTACATACATACATACATACATACATACATACATACATACATACATACATACATACATACATACATACATACATACATACATACATACATATATATATATATATATATATATATATATATATATATATATATATATATATATATATATAATGACAGGAATCGGTACATCATCTGGATCTCGATAAGAAAGTAACTACGACTTCATCCCACAACCACGTCAGACACATCAAATAAAAAAGTAAAACATACAAGCCAACCATAAACATGCAAGTATGGGGTCGGTAAATCCATAAATATAAATGACATCATACCATATAGAAATTGAACTATGGGAGGGGTATTACAAGTTGACCCTACTTCCGATCTAGCAGAGGGCATATGTCACTATGGTTCGGGCTAGCCGAGGCCCATGCTTGACGAGCCTGCATCGTCTTAAAATGGAAGTACTTCCATGTTAAGAACATTTAACCCTCTGAGTAAGTGGTATGGGGTCATGTCAAGCACCTTGAATAGGTCTTTACATGGATCTAGCTTTTTCCCCCTATTTTGCTTCTCTCTCCACCTATTTCCAACCTGTTTCTGGCACCTAGTCCTAAGAATTTGAGATATGTGACCTCAGGGTCAAGGTCGACCTTTTGGTCAAGGTCGACCTCTATCTTGACCTAGGGTAGAGTCGACCTCGACCCTGACCTAGGTCAAAGTCGACCTCAACCCTGACCTTGGGTCCAATTTTCAAGTTCTAAAGGTTTCAAGATGTCGGGCTTCAGAAAGTTTTATTTTCCTGCTTCTGAGTCAGCTGTTTCAGATTTCAGAATGGTAAACTCTTAAATTGCATTTAATCTAGGCCCATTTCTAGGGGTTAAGGTTAATTGGGATTTAATTCTCCAATCTTAGCCTCTCTAGAAGTTTGTGCCCTAGATCACTATAAAAGGAAGCCTTCCTCCTCTCATTTTCACCAAGCAATTCCATCTCTTTTCATAATCTCTCAAGCACTCAAGCAAGCGAAATCAAGAAAGCAAGAAGGAGAAAAAAGCAAGCAAGCATTCATTCATCCTCAAGCATTTAAGATCCAATTCATCAAGGAGATCCATTAGTAGCCATTGAAAGATTCAAGCTCTATGGAGCCCTCTTGTTGAATATTTCTCCATCCATGTCCATCCAAGCCTCTTCCTAATCCAAGATCCATTCAAGATTGGTGTTGAAGATCTAATGCCATTGATTTGAGACATCCTACATACAATTCTACATTCATTTGGAGCATCCCTGCTTGTGGATTCAAGGATTCGAATCCTCCACTAGGATTTCAACATAAGCAAGGTGAATAGTTCCATTTACTTTGTTTATATATTGCAATTTCAATTTCAAATTAGGTTGATTCTAAACTGGGGTTTGACCAAGGAAAACCCCCCATCTAAACAACAAAAACCATTTTTCTTGCAGGTACAGGTACAAGACAGCAAATTGCAGTTCATATATGGATACCCTTTTCGACGAACTTCTGAATCCGTGATTAGAATTTTTGTCGGAGTTGTTTCAGGTCAAGGTCAACCTTCATTGGGGGGTAAGATTGTGCTCTGGGGTAAGATTGTACCCTGCTATTTGGGTCAAGGTTGACCTCCCTCAGAATTGAAAAAGTTTTATGGGTTTTCTTTGTCTCGACATTTCCAATCCGGAGCAGGTTGCAGAATTCCCCGAAACTGTGCATAGACATCAGAAAATAGTCTTTTCCAAATTTACCCTATTTTGAGGTTAGTATTTTTCTTCTATTCATTTAAGATTTCAAGCACATAATTTCTATAGCAAATTATAAGATTTTCTCCTTTCTTCATATTCTCCATAGTTTGATTCATTTGTGTATTGATCACTTCTTTGTGATTAATCAATTTGGATCTCTCCTTTTGGGAATTTGGATTAGGGATAGATCCTATATTTCTCCATCTACATTTTCCAACCATGTTGCCTTAGATATAAAAAAATATTTTTTAGTAAGGATAAAGATAGATCCAACATATTTTTATCCTTTACAAAGATAAATGGATGGCGGGTTGATCTCAGCCTACAAGGACTTTTAGTCCTGCATTTTCTAGGTGACAGTGGTCTGTAGTGATTATATTAAAGATGCTACCAAGACTTTAATGGTGAAAAATCCTCTTTTTTGGGATGTCTGTGGGTAGCCTCGATGCTGGTGTCGAGTCTGATGTTTATCAGTGTGGCCTAGTGGGTTGTTTTGTGTTGTTTGGTGCTTAAGTCAGTTGCTAAAAATTTGATGTGTTTTATGGTGTAGGAAGGGAGGTGATTTCCCTACTTGCCTATATGACTCTAACAACCTACAACTTGATCAAACAAATATAGAGGCTAAATAGGCCAAAATTTTCAGAGAAAAAGTATGCCTCAAAATTGACATAATAATTTCCAGGTCTGATAATCTAAAAATAAAAATTACTGTAATATTGACAAAAATTAACCAGATCTAAAAATGCAAAATTTACCCAAATTGCAAATTGGATTGCCCAAGTCCGATTCGCAAAAAAAAATTCCTCATATTTTACTTTTACCCAAAGTAGGCAAATTTATATTCAAAATTCACTAGAATGACCACTCGGACGCAATGGCAAGGTCGGGTGTTGCTCTAGAAGCTCCCACAAGATGTTGGGCCCTACAAAAAATGAAGCTAATCCTCTTTAATGTCTATGCAATTAAACTCCTATGGCTTTGATACCATGTAATAATTTTGATATCGCTTAGATATCATGTAAGAATTTTCTAGAGGCAAATAATGAAATGCCAAGATCTAGAAGCTCAATTGATAGCACAAGAGAGATAAGAAAAAAGGATGATCAATTGATTGATTCAATAATGATCAAATAATGATAATGCCCAATTCATAATGGCTAATTGATTAATACAAAGTAGATATTCCTGAATATATAGGCAATGCATGATAACTAGGAGATATGCAAGTGATAACCTATCAACCACACTAGGTGGCATCACATGTCCGCCAAAAGTGGATCATCTTGCATTGTATAATAAATTATGTGCAAACATGTGCAAGAGTGAGAGGATGATAATGTGATAGGAGCACTGAAGGCGGATCTCACTTATAAAGTAGAATTCCCCTACACCATATGCTAAAATGAAGTGAAAACTCCTAGGCGTCTCAATGAGAAACTACTATGCAATGCATTATCCTAACTAAACTTAAGTAAATTATAATTAATAATATTTAATTACACCAACACTTTGCTATACATCCAAAGTTATTGCATTTGAAGCAGGTAATGTTCTTTCGGTTCACAGGATTGCTCATTTTGGATATGCACTCATTTGATTTATGTCCATATTTGTAGCAAGTAAAATAATAGCTGGAAAATGTGTTATTTTTTATTTTTCATTCCTTCACTATGTGCCCAAATTTATTTCATGTATATAATCTTCCATTGAGCTTTTGCATAGTAGGTGTCTTCTTAGGTTCTTCCTTCTTTCCTTCTGAATCACTACTTTACTATTTAGTTCCTGAACTTTCTCCTTTCTCAAATCTTAGTCCTTGCTTTTCTACAAGTTCCCTTTGACTTGCAATTTTCTCATTAAGTTTTGTAGTGCTAGATTTGGACTTTTCTTGAATCTCCTTAGCCAATGCAAGCTCTCTTCTCAATATCTCATTTACTCTATCCAATTCTTTCTCATTATGTTTAGATTCTTCAAGATAAACTTGCAACTGTCCAACTTCACTATTTAGGTTGTAGCATTCTTTAATTTTAGCCTTCAAGGATTGTTCAAGAGTCTTCTTTGCTTCTATTTCTGCAGTCATCTCAATTTCCATAGATTCCATCTCATTCTTTAGGTTATTTCTCTCTTTCACAATCTTCTCATACTCCTTAGGTTTCTCTTCTTTAGAAGGTACAAAGTCACTGTCTTTTAGTGATAGCTTATCTGCGAGGTCTTTTCTTTTGTCTCTGGATTTCCTCAATTGCGTGCTCTTTCAAATTGCCAATGAATCTATCAACCTCTTTCAACTTTTCTTCCAGATAAAGGATGTGAGCATTGGATTTTTCTAGATCTTTAAGTGCATTCAAAAGTTGCTTCTGAATACTGCTAAGTGTTTTCATCTGCCATCAAGATCTCCCTCAATTTGTTAAACATTTTCAAAGGAACTAGGCTCGGATACCAATTGTTAGACTTAGGGAGAACTAAGAGGGGGGGGTTGAATCAGTGCAACAATATTCTTTACTTTCTTAATCCAATACCAAAACTTATAACCACAAATAACTGCAAGTAAATAGAATAAGATAAACATGCATAGCATCATAATACCATGATTTCTTTTCGAGGAAAACCCTATTAAGGGAAAAACCCTAGTGGGGATGGTACCCAAAAATATCTCACTATTGTAGTGATAAGTACCATGATAAAGGTATACACACATAAGAAGGAGAATACACATGCATTCAGGCTTACAACCTAGAGCTTATAGCTCAATACAAAACAATGATCTGACCCTTGGTCAAGTTCACTAATCAATCTTGATTACAACTTACAAAATTTAGACAGGACTTACAGTCCAAAAACTAAACTAACAAAGAGAATAAACTTTCTCAGTTTTAGAAGTGTAGATTGTGACTCTATCTTGTATATTATTGTAATGAAAATGCCCATGTGGCTATAGCATGTTGTTTTTATAAATATTGTAATGCCATTGCATTGAGGATAATAGAAAGAAAGTGTTTTTATTCTTTCTTTTTCTTTGTTCTTGCAATTTTCTATTTATTTCCTTTTGTTGTGTGTGTCTGTTTAAATAAGAGGAGTATCCTTTATCACAGTGTCTCAGGATGATTCTCCCAAGTGATCAGAACTGGTTTCTCATCTACATATGTAAATGCAGTCAACCAGTCAAATCCAAATGCAACAAAAAAAAGCCAAAATTCATCTATGCTATATCACTTTAACACATGTCAAAAATACATTTAAATACATTATATGACATCATTAAAAAAATTATTTTTTTATCCCAAAAAATATAGCTCGGTTATAATCCCCTTTTTTAGGTGAGTGCGTCGATTTATTTTATCTAGTGCGTCGAATAACTATATCACATGCGACAAATCCTTATATCAAATTCATCATTTTTGCACGACAAGTGTGTCATTTTCACAATACAAGTGTGTCATACTATTAATGGTTGCAGCTTGGTTAATAAAATTCCTATGTTAAAACTTGCAGTGAATTAGCAATGATTGTGGTGATTTTTCCAACAATTGCAGCGAATGCACCTAGCACATGCAACTTGATTAGGAGCATGACTGACCTAAAGTAGAAAAATGCATAAATCAAATGTAATAAATGTACTAAAAAATGTGTATACATCACTATTGGGTTCCTGCTGAACACTGGTAAGTCCTAACCCACTCACCGATATGCACATCATCTTCGTACTCCATCATCACTCCGCAAACTCGCTCAAGGACTCCTCCACAAATTCTCCAAAGCAAATGAGTGCAAATGACTTTGAAAATAGCCCCCAAGCCCATTTATACCCCCTACCCCACCTCGATGGATGTGCACACTCTCCATTTATATTGATGTGATGTCTTTCACCTTTCGAAGCCCATAAATTTTGCATATGACCTCCATTTTCCAAACCGTGAACTTTGTGTTGTGTTCCTGATCATGTTGTCAACAAATTGAGCCCTTCATTATATTTTTCACTCAATTTTGGGGAGGGGGGCACCATATTACCTAGTTACTACCATTTTTTTGTTTGGGCATACTAGGACATAATTTTTATTAATTTAGTCTGTGAAACAACGCTTGAAAATGCATTTTATCATAGGGACAAAATGCAGCCACCTAAAAATGACATGTTGCTCGTACACAACAATTTTACAAACATTCCTCTTAAATTATTAAACAATCTTTATTATTAATTAATTAATTTGCATCTTTCTACTATATTCTAAATTAAAATTCACATTTCTCCTTAATTCTATAATTAAATAATTTTAATTAGTTATTTAATTATTAAACATCTAATTAATCTTCATCACTTATTTTGCATCAAAAAGGAGAAGAACAAAGGAAGAATAATCGGTTTGCATTTTCATTTGATTTTATTTACTGTTGTTTGTGCATTCTATTACCTTGCTTCCTCTTTTGACATTGGGGATTACTAACTATGATTAACAAATCTTTTTGGTTAGATTTGTGTTGCAATTGCAGGTTCTCCGAAATATACCCTTGATTACACATGCAAAATCATTAGACCATTATAGTTTACAACATCTCTATTGCCTTTGTGATTGACTTATCATGCAAAGTTGCCTTGGTATTAGTCATATGTTATTATAAAATGTATATGAAATGCTATTTTTAATTATAGATGGAAAGCTAGATGTAAGGCATTTTTAATATTCATTTGATAAATTTATTTTGAGAGTTGATTTTGACATTTGTATCTTTAGATTGACATTTTGACATTTTGCATTCAAGAGGCATCTAAAGCTAACATATAATTGACTAAGCAATATAATCAAATTTAAGAAAAAAAAATTAATTAAAAACTCCAAAAAAAATTTAAACAAATTTTTTCAATCTACTACCAATTAAGATTATTGTTACAGTTTCTAATATATGATTTGAAATTAATTCTTTACCACCAATTATATACTTTCTTAATTATGATAAAGAAATAGTTTCCTCTAATGGTTGTTTCTCCTATTATACTTACTAATTTTGATGAGCCTCATATGCTATATCGTTCATGATAATCTGTGGTGTACTCTTTTCTCAACTTCGTTTGAAAAAGAAAAATCTATGGTGTAGCTTTGAATTTGAAGGGCGTCGTCATTTAAACAACTATTTAAAGATGTATTTGGCAGCAAGGTTTACCATCAAATTCAATCTTTTATCAACAGGGGTCATTTTGTTTGGTGAGTTATATGCTGGGCGTTTTATCTGCTCTTGCTTTGAGAGAAAGAATTAGGTAAATGGGTTAGTGAATGCGAAAATGCTCCCGGGCTTACCAGTTGCAATGCAATTGTGGTGGAACGTACATTTTCCATTCTCAATTGCAATCATAAAATGCCATAACCATGTACCGCTCATCTCAATCTCACAGCATTATGTAGAGAGGTTCAGTAAACCTGCATTCTGAAGAATGCGTTTTCACAAGGGAAAAAATTCCCACTCTGCCATTACTCGCAGGCGATTTGCATTTGCTACATCGACAACTTTTCAGAATAAGCTTATTAACTTTTATGTGAAGTGCGGGAGAGTAGTTGATGCTCATAAAGTGTTAGAGCACATGAAAGAACGAGACAGCGTGTCATGGAATACGATTATAGCAGCATACCAAAGACATGGGTGCCCTCAGGAGGCAGTCACACTGTTCCAGCAAATGCAACGAACAGGTCTTCAGCCCGATCAGTTCACATTTGCCAGCGTGCTCCCAGCCTGTGCTAAAATGGGAGCTCTGGAAAAGGGTATGGGTATCCATCAAAGCATACAGGATAGAGGAATGTTGTCAGATGTTGTAGTTGCAACTGCTCTCGTAGACATGTATGCGAAATGCGGAAGCATGCACAAAGCACGTGAACTGTTTGACAAAATGCTTCATAGAAATGTGGTCTCATGGAATGCTATGATTGCAGGGTATGCACAAAATGTGTTTGTTGAAAAGGCCTTGGAAACTTTTAAGCAAATGCAACTGGCGGGTGTAAAGCCGGACTCCACAACCTTTGCCAGTATCCTCCCTGCCTGTGCTCAAATGGGAGCTCTGGAACACGGTACAGCCATCCATCAAATCATAATTGAAAGTGGGTTTTTTTCTGATATTATAGTTGGAAATGCTCTTGCAGATATGTATGCAAAATGTGGAAGCATAGACAAGGCACGTGAACTGTTTGACAAAATGCCTCAAAGAGGTGTCATCTCGTGGACTGCAATGATTGCAGGATACGCACAGAATGGGTTTGTTGCAAAGGCTTTGGAAACTTTCAAGCAAATGCGATTGGCAGGCGTAAAGCCAAATTCCACAACCTTTTCCAGCATTCTTCCAGTCTGTGCCAAGACGGGAGCTTTGGAACAAGGTGTGAACATCCACCACAGTATAACAGAAGGGGGTTTTTCGGCTGATGTCGTAGTTGCAACTGCCCTGGTAGACATGTATGCGAAATGTGGAAGTATAGACAAGGCACATGCACTGTTTGGCAGAATAACCCAAAGAGATGTCATGTCATGGAATGCCATGATTGCAGGGTATGCACAAAATGGATTTGTTGACAAGGCTTTAGAAACTTTCAAGCAACTGCGATTGGCAGGTGTAAAGCCAAATTCCACAACCTTTGCCAGCATCCTTCCGGCTTGTTCCAAAATGGGGGCTTTGGAACAGGGTATGGACATCCATCAAAGCATAACGGAAGGGGGGTTTTTGTCAGATGTTGTAGTTGCAACTGCCCTTGTAGACATGTATGCAAAATGTGGAAGCATACACAAGGCACGTGAGATGTTTGACAGAATTCCGAAAAAAGATGTCAAGTCATGGAACACCATGATTGCAGGATATGCACAGAATGGATTTTCCAAGGATGCTCTCGAAATCCTAGAATTAATGAAAGAGTCTGGAGCATATCCTGACATTGCAACCTTTGCTTGTGTTCTATTTGCGTGCAGCCATGCAGGTTTAGTGGATGAGGGCTGTGCATACTTCAATCACATGGGTAATTCTCATTGCATTACACCTACAGTCGACCATTATGTGTGCATGGTTGACCTTCTTGCCCGTGCTGGTCACCTTGAGGACACTTTAAACTTTATCATTAAGATGCCAGTTAAACCTGTGGTGGTTGTGTGGATGTGTTTTCTGAGTGCATGTAGATCACATATGAATATAGGCTTAGGAGTATTTACAGCAAATCTGCTTTTAGATTTGGATCCTAAAAATGCTGCGACTTATATTCTTCTCTCAAACATTTATGCAGAAGTGGGCAGGTGGGGTGAGGCTCAAATGGTAAGGAGATTGATGGAAGAGAGACGAATTAAAAAGATTCCTGGATGTAGTTGGATCCAAGGCAATAATATGTTACGTGTTTTCCGTGTAGGAGACAATTCACACCTACAGACACAGGACATTTATTCAAAGTTGAAGAAATTGGATTGGATATGAAGGCATCAGGGTATTTTTCAGTTCACACCCACAGACACAGGACATTTATTCAAAGTTGGAGAAATTGGATTGGATACGAAGGCATCAGGGTATTCTTCAGATTTAAGGCATTCACTAAATGATGTGGAAGAGGAGGAAAAATCATTTTTTCTCCGCTACAATGGTGAATAGTTGGCAATTGCATTTGGTTTGTTAAACACATTCCCTGGAACAACTAAATTGTTGTGACAGACAGCAAACCATTTCCATTATTTTAAAGAGGGACAATGTTCTTGCGGCGATTATTGGTGATGCAATCTGAAAGTGGGTTTGCACTATTAGAATGCGGACCGTGCCATTGATGCAGTGATAGTGAATAGACAAGGTTTGTAGCTGAAAAAAAAGGAACAAAATTTGACATTAAATTTCTAGAAACTTTTGTTATCCTGTTTTGTTTATCTAGCAATTTAGACCATACTGTTTTGAGTGTTTGGCAATTTTGTGCATTGATTGCAATCATTGCTTTTATATTTGTCAAAAATCTGTTTCATGATAACATGGATGTTTCATTGTATTCTTTTCAGAATATCTGAAGTTGGAGAAGGTGGAGAATAGGGAAAAAGCAAAAGGTGAGAATTTCTTGAAGTAGATGGAAAGCTGTTTAATCAGCAGGACGTTGAGAGTGAAGAATTGATCCTTGTTAATTTTTATGGTTCTAACTGTAAAAGCTTTTGCTTGTATCAGGATGATCATTTATATAAATTACACATTCTATCGTATTTATGTTGATGTGTGTAAAAATGGTGGGCAGAAAATGTCACTTTCCAAATTCTATACAAGGTGGATGACAGTCATCTGATTTCATAGAGAAAAGTAATGCTGCTAAGCAACTAGTTGCAGGAGGTGCATGACAGTCATCTGATTTCCTCACATCCGATTTATCTTGTCCATATCAATAATCTTTCAATATGAAAGAGTTTACATGTAGATTTTGTCTCATTTATAGTTAGATTATTTCTAATGCTGATTGACGTTCCTATATTTAGTGGTATAGTTAATAGACTTATAAATTCACAAATATTTTGAATTTAATTGATTTCTATTTGTTTGGTTTTTATCTGAGGTACAATTTTGTTTGTGTTGTAATTAGGAGATATACATAAAACTTATTATCAGAATTCATATTATATTATAATTATACATTCGTGGTATTATAAAATTGCACATGATTTGGTGTATGAATTGATATGAATGAGATGAGGGTTTGAAGGTGTTTAGAAGAGCTAATAGGGTGTTTCATAAATATATGGAAGGACAATAGGTTTAAAATAGGAGGAACTAAAAAATAATTAAGATTATAAGAGTTCTAGAGAAACATAATGGGGAGATTTACATAAATAAAAAAAGAATATTACAATTATATTCATAATATGGTCAAATTGACTACTTTAGTCATGTGACACAAAACAATGTGAAATATAAAAGTCTATTTGATAAGATAGTTATTGAATAATCTTACATTAGTTGCATATTTAACAACTACTAGTAAAGACTAAACTTCGTATGTTAGTTTACAATCCATAATCACAACTACATTAAGATAGTTGTTGAATTTTTATTTTTTTTATATCAATGAGATGAGGGTTTGAAGGTGGTTGAGAAAGCTAATAGAGTATTTCATAAATATATGCAGGGGCAATATGTTTAAAATTAGAGGGACTAAAAGAGAATTAGGGCTATAAGAATTTTAGACAAACATATTTATGTGAATAAAAAATAATATTATAATTATATTCATAATATGGTCAAATTGAGTACTTTATTCATGTGGCACAAAACATTGTAAAAAGAAAAGCCTATTTGATAAGATAGTTTTTAAATAATTTTGCATTAGTTGCATATATAACTATTGCCAGTGAAGGCTAAATTTCTCGTATTAGTTTACAATCCATAATCACAATTGCAATAAGAATATTGAGTTTTTGTAAGAATGGTGTGTCATGTCCCCTTTCTAGCGACATGATATTTTTAGTAGATTTGCCTATCATGGACTCTCGTAGGCAGATGATTTTGGTGAGAGAGTCGTCTTGATGATTATTTGGAGACTGGTTGGTTATATTTGCTTTTGGAGAGGTGACTTGGACCTTATTTTTATTATTATGTGTTATGTGGGGCCCACATGTTATAATTTTAAGTTGAGATTGCACTTTTTATTTTATAAAGTTACTTTATTATAAAAGTGCATTATAATGAGATTTTATAATGGATGCTTCTAGAAGTTCTTAGTAACTTCTTAGAAAAGTGAATAAATAGAGGGCTTGACCTCTCATTTGGACAAGCTGATTTGAGGATTCTTCTACTTTTCCATATTAGAGCAATTTGTAGTCATTTGGTCTGCAAATTTTCATTAGATCTTTGGGAACGGTAACTCCCTTGGATTTGCATAACTGAGGAGGTGAGATATCATCTGAAGGGTTGCACATTGGAAGTGGTATTCAACCATTTCATGCTGAGCTTGATTGAGTACTCAGAGTTGGATTGAGTTTTGACATGTTTGGAGTCCTCAGACTTAATTGAGGGTTTGTGTTTTCAGTGGTTAAAACAATTGGATTTACATCTATTCATCCAGGAGAACATTTTGCTATTACTTGGAGAACAATTCAGTGAATTTTGTGGCGAATCTAGGAAGGTTCGATTTTTAGATTGGAAGCACATTTTCAGTCATATCTTCATCTCAGGTGGCTGGAAAAATCTAAGACTTTGCAGAGACATACCTTGTGCCCAGACGATTGTGTTCATACCATTTTTGGCACCCTTTTGTGGAGTATTAATTTATTGCAAAAGCCGTACATGTCCGTACTGTACGACTTGGTACAACAGCAAGGGTACGGCCCAGTCTTGGCGTGCCAGTTCAGTCTAGTTTGTCATTGACAGTCAGCAATTTGTGGGTGCAGTTCGGCCTCTTCATCTTCAGCAATTTCGTCAACACATTGCATCAATTCCAGGTTCTTTTCATTGTGTTTGATCATAGGAAAAAGGGCAAATGTAATATTGTGATTAGGAACTGTAACTCAGTCAATGCTGTAGCAATTGTTGCATATAATTCAGTCACTGTTATTCATTGAAATCAGATGTATGTATGTGGAATGTCATAGTAAATGTAAGGTGCATTGATGAGGTCTTACATTGCATATTGGCAATAGTTTCATTGTTACATTTATTGGAGTTGTAAAACCTGAATATTGTAATTGGCAACCTTCTTGAACATATCATTATTTTGGTACTGTTCTTACGTCATTGCATTAGCGTGGACAATTCTTCCTCTAGAATTTTACATTACATTGATATTAAGATGTATGCCAACTATTTGACATAATGTCAATGGCTGTAGATGTTCTTATTAGCATATAGGTTGCATACCAACTGTTTGATAAAATACCAGTTGGCCATAGGTGTTCATTTCCCATGTTTAGATCATATATATGCATTGGTTATTGTCAAATTAAGTTGCACATTACATTTCAAACAAAACAATTCAATTGCATGCCAAGTGTTTGACGAAATCACTCAGTCCAGCGACAGAGGTTTTAGTGGCCTTTTTAGTAAGGGTCATTACATGGTGAGTTTGTGTAATGGCTACTATTGGTAAGTTGGGCAATTTATAATAGGGGATTCAATTCATAATATTAGAAACTTCGAAGTGGTGTGACAAACAATGTTGGAGAGTCAATTGAAAAATGTTGGAATTTATCATAAGCATACATGTTTATATATGATGGTGGGAAAACATAGTTTTTGGAAAGATTCTAGAATGAAAAACTTTAATTCTTCATTTAATGCAAATACATATGATATCTTGTGCATTACAAGTTGCTATAAGTTTAGAGTGAGTGAATTCAATGTTTACACTATTGTATGTAGGGATTTCTACACAGGGTCAGGAAAATTGGTCAGTAGCACCGAACTAATCAAAAGAAACTACTAATTAATATTAGCCTTACAAAACAATAAAGAACAAGCATAGAGATATAAATAACCGAAATTGAAACAATCAAACAAACATAGTTATCAATACCCCGCTTGATTCCTTCTATTGCTTCTCTGCACTCTATGGCAATATATTGATGGTGCTTAGCATTGATTTTGATAGCACTCTGACTCAAAGATTCGAGAATTAATTGCTAATTGATTACTTTGAAATGAAACCTATATAAGATAAATGATATTCAGAAATTGGGATCCTTATAAGGGTTTGAAGGGGGTTTATATAGATATTCAGAAATGGATGAACGGTCTGGATTAATCTGGGAAAATCAAAACCAACAAACAAGATAATTAGAAACTGAAAGATTTTGGATAACCTTCCAAAGATGAAGCTTTATTCCCAAATTGTACTCAAAAGTGAAGAGTTCATTTAGAAAATAGAAGAGAATATAAGATTTTAGAAGATTTTTTTGACTTCAAAGATGAGAGTTTCCAAAATGCAAATTGGAGAAAAGAATTGATTTTTATTTTAAAGATCTTTTTCCAAAATACAAATTGGAGAAAAGAATTGATTTTTGATGTAAATATTTTTTACATTTTTAGAATTTTGAGAACTCATAAGTTTGATTTTTCAGATTTTTGAGAGATTTATGAATTTATATTGAATTGAAAAAACAATTTTAGAAGAATGATGAAATTAATTAGAACTAAAATAAAATTGAAATTGGGATGAAATTAATTGAAAATTAAGATTAAATTAATTTATTTATTTTTGATCTGTAATATGTAATTTTTATTAATAGAATAGAAGATAACATTATAAAGATTTGATTCCATCCCATGCTTATAAAAAAGAGATAATCTACCCGACAACCAAGCCATTAAAACCCCACCCTAAATAGTTAGCTAGTGTTACTTATAATTTGCAACATAATAGTTCGCCAACACACTAGACTAAGCATAGGAGCCACTGTTGCTTAACATTTGCAACCATTCATTACAACAATACACCAAAACATTGACCTTTACACAGAAAGCCTCGGGTAACATTGAACATGTCAACAATGTAGCAAAGGCACCACCATAGAATAATTATTTAAATTGTGGGAAATAGAAATTGAATTATATTAAATAGTAAAGACTATTTAATTAAAGGTTAATTAATCAAATAATATTAATTATTTAATTAATATTAGGGGGATGATTAAATGATGAAAAGATTAGGTTTAGAAGAATTTAGAAGAATAAAGATGATTAATTAAACAATTAAAGAACTATTTAATTAATAGAAGAACAATTAGTAGTTAGTGTAGATTTGCAAGCATGGGCCAATTTTGGGTGTCTACATTTGCCCCTCTTTGATACAATGTGATTTTGAACGTTGTGTCAAAGAATATCTTAATAAGGTCCTGCCCCAACTTGCCCCGGTAATAGCAAGTGGATTTGATGTCACCTCGAGAAATTGAGTGAAATTGTGCAAAATGAGCATCAATTTGTTAACAGTTTTGAATTTCTATATGATGATGATGAATGCAATGATGATAAAATTTCTATATGCACAATGATGATGTGTAAATGGACTTCTATTTTTTGGTATTTTTCTCATGCAATATTAATGATTAACCCTAAATGAAAGATGATTAATGTGTCTAAGAACATGAGCTTTGGACTGACTAAATTAGTTAGAAGAAAGTTAGTGAGAAGAATGAATTAGTTAGAAGTGAAGATTTAGTTAGTTGCAATCAATATTAAATAGGTGATGAATCTGAGTCGCTGCTGAAAATTTTAACAATGTCATCATTGTGCCTTTTTTGAAAAAGAAAAAAGAGATGTGAAAGCATCAAGATATTGACCATCTAGACACTACTGCGATCTATGTTTGAACAAGCAGATAGAAAACAAGGAATGTTCCACTCCATCCTAGGGTTCAAATGCTTGGAGTCAAGGTACATGTGACATATCACAATTAAAGGTATATGTTGCAATGTGTTTTAAAATTAGATACTTGATAGATATGTGAAGGCTCTTATCATAAACACCCCATACATAATTGTCCCAGAACTTCATTGAATCAATCCACAAATAGAAAACAAAGAAAACAAGATTATGATCCATCCTAGCTACTCTCACCACTCGATGGTATCCTTGAGGAGCATAGGAATACAAACGCGAAAGATAAATGGATAAATAGACTGATATGAATGACTTTGTCAACAACCTTACTAATAATTGTTTGGTTTGATGTTGATATTTATTGTGGATGTGTTTGGTTTAAAAAATGGACTACCCATATAAGACCAATTTGTCTGATTTTGAGTGCATCCATCGCAATATAAGACAATCGATTGATTGATTGATTTGATGACATATTGGATTGTTGATAAAGATAGGTCATATGAGTCCATTGTCGATTTATGAAGCTCATTGTTTTGATATAAGTTTTGATATTTCATGTCACTTTCTGCTTGTCATGATAGAAATGATTTTATCGCAAGGATTTTCATATGTTTTGATGTTTTGGATTTTCTTCAAGATGTTTTGTGATTTTTTTGATCTTTTTTAGGACTTTATCTAAAATTTTATGAATTTTTCCAGAATGTTATCTAAATTTTTAGGATTTTTTTCAAGACTTTATTTGAATTTTTAGGGATTTTTTTTTAGGACTTTATTTGATTTTTTAGATTTTTTTTAGGACATTAATATTAGCATGAGAAAGATTTACTAAATTTCCCCTAGTGTCTAGCAACGCAAGGAAATTATGGATTGATGGATGGACTAGTAGATGGATGAAAGCCAAAAGTCGCTTTGTATGTCTTGAAGTTGTTTGAATGTCAAGGACTATCCAAGCAATGAGATAATATGTTTTTTCCAAGCTAAGGGGATGACAAGATAGTGTAATGATACTTTTTGCATTGGATGGCATGCGATGCATAGAAATGGACATCTCAAGAGGTTTTTTGAAAAACATGTTTTGCATTTTTCCATCATTATTTTATATCAATACCAAGAGAGTGATTTGGACAAGACAATGATAGGACATGAATAAGGTGAGCAAGATCAAGAATGGACAAGGGAAAGGAATATGGATTCAAGGTTGTAATAAGATAGGAAATATAGACCAAAGGGATGTGGATAAGATAAGGGATATGGACTAAAGAGATGTGGACAACATGAAGCAGATAGGACATGTGGTCTTTCTAACGAGATCCCTCGCCTTGTCAAGATCAAAGTTGGGAAAAGGGGAATATGGATGTTTATAAGATAAGGGATATGAGGGACATAATAATATTGAGGAAATAAAAGGGATATGAAATGAGAGGAAAACATGGATGAAATCGTCCCCTAAGTATGGAATGCAAGAAGTTCATAAAGTACACATAATGCATGTTTACCAAGTTTTCATCATGATACTTGCCTAAAGCATATATTTCCCAGGTCTTCACTATTGGACAAAATTATTTATGTTTACTCTTTTTTTTTTGTGTTACCAAGATGCCTTTTTTGCATGTTTTCATCAAGGCAACGATTTTTTGCCTTTTTTGACTTATTGAATTTTTTTCTTTTTTCTTTTCTTTTTGTTTTTACTTTTTTGGAACATAGACAAATGAATCAAGCGACTTCTTCTATGGATAGTGATCTTGAAATATATGTTACCATGAATCATGGCTATTGAATGTATGCTCAAAGATGTTGGTATGGTGATAGTGAGGTCATATGAAAGGAATGATAAGGTAAATGGTGGTAAAACTTTAGGCAAAGGATTGGATAAGGGGTTGAAATGATAAAACATAACATCTGAATAATAGATGGGGTATTGGAAAAGTTGTGTAGGATTGAATGGGAAGGGTGACAAGGTCAAAGTTGGCACACACCTTGAATGGTGGTGGAGTAATAGAGTAGAAATAGATTTTGGAGTTTTAGGTTTTAATGTAGAACGAGACTTTGACTTTGGGACATAGAGACCAAAAATGGATTTGGAAGTGGATGAAAGATGTTTGGATGATGGATTTGAGGAAGCCTTCGGAATCTTGAATGCCAATTTTGATTTTTATTTAATATGCAAGTCTTTTATGAGAGACTGAGGAATCCACATTTGGACAAGACAATGATAGGACATGAATAAGGTGAGCAAGATCAAGAATGGACAAGGGAAAGGAATATGGATTCAAGGTTGTAATAAGATAGGAAATATAGACCAAAGGGATGTGGATAAGATAAGGGATATGGACTAAAGAGATGTGGACAACATGAAGCAGATAGGACATGTGGTCTTTCTAACGAGATCCCTCGCCTTGTCAAGATCCAAGTTGGGAAAAGGTGAATATGGATGTTTATAAGATAAGGGATATGAGGGACATAATAATATTGAGGAAATAAAAGGGATATGAAATGAGAGGAAAACATGGATGAAATCGTCCCCTAAGTATGGAATGCAAGAAGTTCATAAAGTACACATAATGCATGTTTACCAAGTTTTCATCATGATACTTGCCTAAAGCATATATTTCCCAGGTTTTCACTATTGGACAAAATTATTTATGTTTACTCTTTTTTTTTTTGTGTTACCAAGATGCCTTTTTTGCATGTTTTCATCAAGGCAACGATTTTTTTCCTTTTTTGACTTATTGAATTTTTTTCTTTTTTCTTTTCTTTTTGTTTTTACTTTTTTGGAACATAGACAAATGAATCAAGCGACTTCTTCTATGGATAGTGATCTTGAAATATATGTTACCATGAATCATGGCTATTGAATGTATGCTCAAAGATGTTGGTATGGTGATAGTGAGGTCATATGAAAGGAATGATAAGGTAAATGGTGGTAAAACTTTATGCAAAGGATTGGATAAGGGGTTGAAATGATAAAACATAACATCTGAATAATAGATGGGGTATTGGAAAAGTTGTGTAGGATTGAATGGGAAGGGTGACAAGGTCAAAGTTGGCACACACCTTGAATGGTGGTGGAGTAATAGAGTAGAAATAGATTTTGGAGTTTTAGGTTTTAATGTAGAATGAGACTTTGACTTTGGGACATAGAGACCAAAAATGGATTTGGAAGTGGATGAAAGATGTTTGGATGATGGATTTGAGGAAGCCTTCGGAATCTTGAATGCCAATTTTGATTTTTATTTAATATGCAAGTCTTTTATGAGAGATTGAGGAATCCACATTTTTCTTGACTTTTCTTTTCTTTGTGATTCTTTAGAACGTATTTCTTCAATGAGAGATTTAGGAACCCACATTGTCTTTGATATTTATTTTTGTTCAATGGGCCTTTGAGGCCTTTTGGATATTGATTTTTTATTTGTATCCACATGTCAACTAGATTGGACATGTTGATTCTTTGATGGATGTGTATTTTTACACATACAAATTTTATGCTAATTCGCATCCAAGTCTCTTCCCAAGGTATTTAGATTTATGTCCAAGGGAAACAATGACATGGAGGATTCATGCGGATATGTGGTGGAAAATTTTTCAAGGATGTGTGCCTTTGTTGATTTTTATTTTGGGTAGGATAGGTGGATGGTGAGAAAGAAGTGACAAGGATAGGTGATGGAGGGATATACAGATCCAAGATGGATGGAAGGTTTGAAGACTTTAATGTATACTTAGGCTTATATGGGGGAATGTAGGATCTATGAATGGTACCAACATCTTGAGTGTGAGCCTTGTAGCCAAGGTCATGTTTTTGGGAGTTTTTTTTATTATATAATGGGGTTCCAATATGCCTTGTTCATGGACACCCAACCCTTTTCCTTGATAGCACATGCTTTGGAAGACATTCTTAGCAAAGAGATATTTTTTACTTTGATAGCAAGACGCAAGTCCATTTTGAGGTGGAGGGGGTATGTAGGCATGATAGGATCATGAAGTATACTGGCCCAAATGAAAGTAGATGAACATATTTTATACATATGGGGTTCATTATTAACTTTTGTAGGCATGATGGGATCTTATGGAGGACAATTAGGATTGTGGAGTTGACCAAATTACATGGAAGAGGAGGAACCCATTTTGACATGTATGGGATTCATAAACAACTTGTGCAAATGTCTTGGGATCATGAGGGGGATCAGGAGGAATAAAAGAATCTTGAGGTGGCATAGGAGGAATAGTCATATCATTTGCTAGGATAGGATCTTGTGGAGGGTTTGGAGTGTTAGGACATGGAGGTGATGGAATGGTAGGCTCATGAGGAGGATTTGGAGGGATGATGGTATCTTGTGGTGGACATGAAGGTGAAGGGATACTTTAGTCCTAACTTGGAAGAGAACCATTGTAATCCACTTTAGGGGTGGTTTTCTCTTGACTATGAATGGAATCATTTGGAAGAATGAACAAGATGTCATGGTCTTTCTTAGGAATAGGAAGTGGAAGGTCAATAAGACTTTGAAGGACACTTTATTCTTGGGATAGATTGGAATCATCATTGATAGGATGCACTTGGATGGCAGGATCATCATTAGATTCTAGGAAGATAAGATCTTGGTCAACTATTGTATGAGATTGGTCATTCTTGGGATCTTGATCTTGATTTATTTTAGGACTCATTTATTCATGCTTTACATCACCCTCTTGAAATGGGGAATGAATTGTAATATGTAAATGATATTTGGGGAAGGAATCAATGTCTTGACATATAAAAGAAGGTATATAGAGGATTGGGATCTCTGGGATGGGTTTTCTTGGGAATGGAGCATAAGGTGGAACTAGGTCTAGAATTGTTGAATTGGAGAAGGGAATTATATCAAGGAAAATATTATCTTGGAAGTCGATTGTGGATAGCTCTTGGAAGGTCTCATTATTGGAAATATCATTCGATAAGAATGGAAAAGATTACTCTTGTGATGTTTCAGGAAATAAAGGAATGGCGGGAAGTATGGAGGCTTCTCTAGGGACAACTTCTTCATGAGAGGCAGATGTTTCATTGGTGTGATTTTTTTGGAATGTACCATTTCTAGACATGGGTATATGATTTTGATCTTATTCAACAATAGGTTCATGTGTGTAAACTAATTTTTAAAGCAAGCAATTGAAAGATTTAGATTGGAATTTTTTCTACTTGTGTGATCTTGTTGGTGATACAACATTGTTGTTTTCAAGTTGTAGTTATTTGTTGATTGAAAATTTGGGACAATATGTTTCTTATTTATTATGTTAGATTGATGTCCAAAGGATGAAACATTTACAATTATGTTTGTTTGGGAAATATTTGGTGGTGGATTTGAGGAAATAAGAAGATTTTTATTAGCATATGATGTGAGTGAAGGCATATAGATTGATTGATCAAAAGAGTAGGGATATAAGTCCTCTACGGTGTAAGACTTTGGTTGACTCTGATTTTGAAGATCTTGCAGCTGAGTTCCCATGTCTTGCATTTGTTGTATAAGGATATCAATTTGTGATGGTGGCATGTTTCTAACATTATTAGATTTGTTAGCTTTCCTTTGATACTAGGGTTGTGATGTAGGCATGTATGATCTGTTGTAGGTTTGATATTTAGCTCTAGATTGGGGTACTTGTTAAAAATGTAAGGCCCTTTAACATTTTTTGATTTTTGGTATTAGGGTTTGGGAATGTGATGCACAAAGGGATTGATGAGTGGTTCTTCCATCTCGGGGAAACTTTACAGATAGACAAAAAAGGTATGTATCATCATAGTAGTTGGGATCTTGGTCTTCTTTCCATGGAGGGAACGTGTTGACATATAAGTCATCTGGGTTGTTCCTAGTTTGAGATCAGGTTACTTGTCTCTGACCAAAAGGTTATGATGGGAGTGACATCTTGAGAAGTCTTTGATAATAGGATACAATGTGATTGTTGATGACAAGGGAACGCATCTTCTAAAAGGTTTTGGTTCTTATTTAGAAATGTTAATCTTAGTTTGATTCTTCTTGATCTCAAAGTGAAATTGGTTTGATAATGATCTGACTCTTTATTTAGATGAAGCGTGGAGTTTTGTTTGATAAATTTGATAAGATTTGGATACTAAGATTAAAAAATTAAAAAAAAATTAATATGACATGTCAAATAGAAAATCCTAAATAGTCACTTGGACCCAAAAGAGAGGTTTCCTAGTGTTTCAGATTTCTCTATAATCTTGTTATGATTTTGGGTATGTGGAGTGGAAAATTTGAAAATAGATGTTCTAAATCTTACAAACCAAGGGAAATGATTAGAGGAAACAAAAGAATCTAATTGTGGTAGTTGAGAGAATTGGTTAGTTTTTTTTATTTCAGAGAGAAGTTTGACAGTTTGTGGGTTTTAGAAAATAGATTTAATAGTTTTCATGTTTCATAAAATAGATTTGCTGATAGTTTACAGTTTTGAGAGAACGGGTTTGAGAGTTTGTCAGATTTTTTGTAGTTTTGTCTTTGACCAATAGGTTGTTGACTTCCTAAGACACAAACATGTTTTGACAAGTTTATGTTTGTAAAATGTTGTTTGGAAGAGAACATAAAAAAAACACAACAGACACAATGTTTTGT
Organism: Chamaecyparis obtusa; assembly: GCA_027943335.1. Taxonomy (NCBI): domain Eukaryota; kingdom Viridiplantae; phylum Streptophyta; class Pinopsida; order Cupressales; family Cupressaceae; genus Chamaecyparis; species Chamaecyparis obtusa. The sequence continues at coordinate 194,537 of BSBK01010113.1, forward strand.
ATGCTAGATTATCTAGAAAACATCTATAATCTTATGATAGGCTATGACAATATCTATTGAATCCTCACTATAGATAAATTTGAACCAAACTTGTTCAAAGCGGATAACCTAGAAATCTAGAGGTACTGGATCATCCTTATAGTGCACTCACTTCTTAGGCACACCAAACTTAGAATTCCAACAGGCATCACTTCTTAAGGAATTGTTATCTCTACTAAGAATGTCTACAAGAGCATGAGGTGTCTTTGCAGGCATGGGTGACCCCCTGAGGCAAGAGATAGAAGGTTTTCTTAAAAAATACAAGTGGGTATTTAGTAAGGGCATCCATTTAGGTGGATATGGTCAAAAGATCTTCCCAATTAAGGGGGTCTCCTAGTCTTTTCAAAACAAGGTATTTTACATCTTATAGTGAAGGATTTTAATGTATCACATGGATATTGAGGGAGATGTTTTCCAACATAAAAAATTCACACTTGTTGGTTTTGATATTAATCAAAACCACATCTTTTATATAGAAGTTCAAAAGTGCTTGGCTTTAGTTGTTACTACTTGGGTCGTCTCTTGGGGTGAGTACCTATTTTCCCACCAAGGGTCACCCTCTAAAAAAAATTGAACATCGCTAATACTTTTCTCTTGTGCCTAAAACCATAAGGGTTAAGGTAGAGGATAGTGTTTGTTAGTAGTAGGATCTCTCTACACTTGCACAAGTGTACCAAATACACAAGACATGTGTTTAGTTAGTAAGCACCAATGGAAGTGTGTATGGAAAAAAACATAATTTATTTTAAAGCCCAAATTGAAGTGTTTTGAAAAGGAAAGAAAGAAAACACAACTAAGCTACCCCTACAACCAACAGTGATCAGTATTTTTTTGATCTTTTCCCCGAACCTATATGAAAATGATTAAGGAAAAAGTGGGGATCTTTTACAAATGATTTCTTTTATAAAGTCACATGTTGAAACAAGGTTAGTAACACATTTTGAATCTTGAAATTTAGCTAACTCTGAAATTTTTTAAAATCTTCTTGTTGGCTCAAAAAATGAATTTTATGGTTTGAAATCCACCAATATACGTATAGATGAATTTTGAGGAGTGGTTAATTCCAAATATGGAGAAATCTAAGGCAATTGGACCAACTATAGGGACAAGACTGCCCTCTGCACTTGTGGTTCTGCAAGACCAAGGCGGGTACACCTAATCCAACTCAAGTTACAACATTCTACAATTCTCTCCAAATTTTAATAATAGAAAATGATAAAAAAAAAATTAAATGATGACCAATCATTCATTGATTCTCAATTACCATAAAGAACATACAACCTTATAACCACAATACTCAAAGAATTCTAACTGAATGGTTATTTAAAATTTGTAGAATATAACCAAACTAGCCAAACATATATCAATGTAGAAAATACTTGTTCCTAACCAGTGCCTTATCTATTGGGAAATATTTCTAATGCAAAAGAAGAATTCAAAAACCAATGGATGTCAATGATTCATGACCTAAAATACTACCACCTTATGACAGTATTTATCCACTCAATGTAGACTCATACTTCTTATGAAAATACTTGTGCAAACCAAATGAATTTATGTTCTATCCAGGGCAGTTTAATTGGATCACAAATCAAAACTAAGGAATAGAAACATACACAAAGATAAACTCTATGCAATGAATCAGAAAATTCATAACTCAAGAAATGAACACACGGGAGATATTTGAACCTGAAATATTTGTATCATATATGTTGAGTCATGTTCTTGTTACACTTTGCTTCAAAATATGAACTGCTAAAATAATAGCCAAAGACCTAAAACTTCCTATTTCTATATTGACATAGTCTAATACAGTCTGCTATATCCCTAACTAAAAACCTATAAAAAATTTCTATCTCAATTTTCTAGCCCTTCTAAATGATCTTGGGAATCCTTTTATAGAGAAAGGATTGCAACAAGCTTCAAATCATTTAGGGAAAGTAGGTTATCAACCACCAAAACTACTTGTGACAACATGGAGTTATTACAGAAAGGACGACTAAAAATCCTAGATATATCATAATGAAATCTGATTTACATTGTAGGTGAAACCATAACAGGCGAACCGCAAGGACAAGAATTGCTTCATTGAATAACCTCTCACCCTTAGTCTCTCAATCAATAGTAGGACTTTCTCACCTACCTCTATGTGGTAGGGTCTTGAATTTCTCTGACAAATTTCCCATACCATATCTCCTTCTTCCATAAGAATGTCCCTTGCAATATCAGATTTAGCAATGATAAAAGAAAATAAATCAGATCTGATTGACTGACATAACACTCATTCATCGATTCTATATCTACAATTTTGTCCTTTCCATCTCTACAAAATAAAATTGGATTAGATAAAAAATCCAATCTTCCTGGCTCGCCAACTCCATTAACTTGTCATCATTTTTAACCAAGAAGCACTAGATATCATCATGCGATTGGTTTGACCCTCCTCCTAGAATTCATCATATTTAAAAACTACAACTTCAACAAGTAAAAACAAATTATTTCGCATCATAAAATGAAATTCAAAATAGAGTCATCGATCTAAACCTCCTCAGCACATCGTACGGGTCACAAAAATTCCAAAGACTGATGACATCCATGTCACTCCTTATGGATGTGAAATCAACCAATAAAAAAGTGACATCTCAAATCCACATGGCACTTACGCCTCACCTTGTATCTCTTTATCAAATTGGACGTGCATCATCAAGGCACAATGCCTTGATCAGTATCTTTCTTGCAAGTTTTGATAACGAGAATACGCCTATCATCCAATAAAAAATGCTCTCTCCATACTTTACCACCCTTTTCAAACTGGGCAATGTGATGTCATCCTGGACATGCATCACCAAGGCGTGATGCCTTGATCAATATTTAGCGAGAGACTCTTAATCACAGGACTACACCTACCATATGATCAAACTTGATATGACCTCCCTTTATCTTCTTCAATACCGGTCCCACGATCTCAGGGTGGACACATGTCACTTAGGCGTGATCCCGCAAAGACTAAAAATGTATGCATCTATGGTTAGCGACATCATGCCCATTGTTGAATCAAACTTGATCTGACTAATATCTATCTTCTCCTTGAGCCCTAGCCAGGTCCTGCTACGAGTTATGTGTCACTCAGGCACAATGCCTTGAAGGGTAAAATCTTTGCATCTTCTGATAACAGGATCACACCCACCGTTAGATTGAAATGGATCACACTTTTCTTTAAAACATCATCGAGACTTTAGACTTAGGAAATATTAAATCACGGGTCCCGCTAGGATTTATGACTTAAAAGGATTTGGCCCCTTTAACAATGACTTATGATACATGTTTTAAAATTGACTTAAGTGACTCCCAAAAAGTAATGAGGAAATATAAAATTGAAGGGATACTTAGGTTTTAAAACAAGGAAAACAATTAGGGTTTGGGCCAAATAAAACCTAGGGCTAGAAAAATATTTACAGTCCTAACAGTGGCTCTAATTGGGGATGTATGTCTCTTGTAGGCAAAACAAGATTCTAGGATCTCATGGTTAAGCAGACCAGCTACAAAAAGAAAACTACTCTACAGCACACAACTAAAACAAACACACAACAGAAGGAAACACACTATGAACAAATATACACATCTAAACCTACTGTTCATGGATAATGAGAACTTCAGGAGAAGTAAAATTTTAGGAATTGTCCATGAACTAGAAATTCCAAAATATTTCCAGTCAAATCCTTAAGAATGTAATAATCAAAACCCCATGTACTATCAATGATACATGGCCCTGGCTAAATAGGATCAAATTTACCATGTTTTCCTTTATCCTCTAGTTTGGCATTCCACATTAAGACCAAATCATCAATCTCAAAACTCCTTAGAGTGGTTCTTTTGTCATATAAATTCTTACATTGGAGCTGTAACCTGATATTTCTATCATGTGCCTCCCTTCTTGACTCTTCCAACTATATCAAGTCATCTAATGTGATTCTCATTTCATCATCCAATTCATCATCATAAATCTGGATAAACTTGTACATCTGCAGCAAATTATTTTGTGGCAACCTAGCATGTATACCATATACTAAATCAAAGGGTGGACAACCGATAGCCTTTTTTAGTGTTACTTTATCAGCCCATAGTGCTTGCTGTAATTTCAAATCCCAAGCCCTTTTATTCTTATCCAACACTCTTTTCCGAAATTCAATCAGGATTTTATTACTGGATTCAGCTTGACCATTCCCTTGTGGGTGGTATGGGGACGAATAAGAAATTTGGATCCCATATAGTTGGCAAAAATCATTAAATTCTTCAGACTTAAAACACATTGCATTATCTACCACTATAGTTTTTGGACAACCAAACCTTGTGAGGATTTTTTACAATACAAAATCATTTACAACCTTACTGGTGGCTCTCTTAGTGGGAATAGCTTCAACCCATTTGGTAAAATAATCAGTTGCCACCAAAATCCATGAATGGCCTCCACTAGATTTGTTAGGAATTTCTCCAATGAAATCCATACCCCACTTTTGAAAGGTGCTTCAACTATCAAGGGATTTAAAGGAAAATTTCCATCAAACCTCATCTTACCTACAAATCTCTAGCAGGCATCACACTTCTTGACAAAATTGTGGAACATCTTTAAAAATAGTAGGCCACAAAAAACCAGACCTCAAGATCTTATGTGCACTAGTCTTAGCTGTGTAATGGCCACCACATATAACATTGTGCATTTCTTCTAATAGATCCTTGGATTTAACATGGTCTACACATTTGAGCAAAACGTAATAGCATGTAGCTTGATTGTTCTCTTCTTACTATCATCCATCTCAGGAGGAAACATAATTTTTTGTAAGTATCCAATAATATCTTTATACCATTCACAAAAATCTAAATCACACATGTAAGGCCTTTTCTCTTCTTCAAGCATGTTTATATGATTTGCATCTAAGTTTCTATGAGTCATTAGTTTTGCTAATCCTAGGCCTCTAACCAACTTTGTGATTTGAATGCCTATATTGAATTCTTGAATCATGTTTATCCACCTATATCTTCTTCCTAAACTTCTTGTTGTACTAAAATATCCTTCACACCAGCTTTGGGCTCATAAGAAACTATGGTCTCTCCAACCAAGTAACATTTGAAATCCTTAACAGCCTTGACCATAACATATGTTTTCTTTTTATTAATATCATATTTCAATTCTACTACCAGTAAGGACTTGCTAAAGAAAGAGATAGGCTGCTCAAAACCCTCTGGGTTCTTTTGTAACAAGATTGCATCAATATTATGGTATGAGGCAAAAGAAAAAATCTGCTTGGGCTTACCATAGTCAGGTGTCCTTAATATAGAGGCATCTTTGATAGATTTCTTAATATCTTAGAAATCCTTAGATGCTTCTTCACTCCATTCTACTTAATCTCCCTTTAACATTTTAGAGATAGGAATACTGGTCTTGGCAAAATTTGTAATGAATCTTCTTAAAAAAATTATCTGTCCAAAGAAGGATTGAATTCCTTTGACATTCATAGGCTAAGGCACTTTATCAATAGCAACAACCCTTTCAAGATCAATCCTAACTCCATCCTTAGACACAATATGTCCTAAGAGCTTACCTTCTGTGACCCCAAAAGCACACTTCTTTGGGTTAAGTGAAACCCCATAGTCCAAAGCTCTTACAAAAATATTTTCAAGATGACCACAATGCTAATATTCCTTTGTTGAATAAGCTATAAGGTCATCCGAGTAGATCACTAAAAATTTATTTATGAAATTTTCAAATGCCACATCTATGGCCCTCTGAAAAGTTGCCACAACATTTGTCAAATTGAAAGGCATTCTGACATATACATAAGTAGCCCATGGAGTGGTAAATGCAAATTTGAATTGCTCAGATCCCTTTACCATAACCTGATTGTATCCTAGAAAATCATCCGTCATTGACATCAATTCAGATGCATTAACTTTCTATAGCATGGCTTCCATGTTTGGCAAAACATAGTTGTCCTTTAATGAATTAATATTCAAGTTTTTGAAGTCCACACAAAGTTTGATATCTCCATTCGTTTTCCTCACTTGAACCAAGTTAGACACCCATGTTGAATGTCTGATGGGTTTTATGACCCCAATGTCTCTCATTTTTTTCAATTCTTCTTGCATCTTTGGTGCCAATGCAGGATTTACAGGTCTCAATTTTTGTTTGAAAGGTTTTGTGTCCTTCAAAGGAATCTCATGTTGAAAGAGATCTTCTCTATAGGACTTCAAATCATCATATGACCATGAAAAAATATGTCTATACTTTCTGAGAAGATCAATCAATGACTTTCTAACTTTAGGAGACAACTTCCTACCAACATATACATTTTTAGGAGTTTCAGTTGTTCCTAATTTCACTTCTAAATCTTCTAGTTTGTTTACGGTCTTTGCAAAATAAGACTTATCCTTATTGTCAAATGCTCTCTCGAGAACAACCAATCCCTTTGGAACTCTATTTGATTTCATTTGTAAGACTTCCTTACCCAAAATAGTGTCCTTATCATCTAAGGTTTCCACATAACCACTAAAATCCATCTCTTTATTTCCAAAGTTTTCCTCACAATGCAAAAACCTTAGAATATCCAAATCATCTTCAAAAACTTGCCAGCTCTCAACATTACCCGGTATACAAGGCCTGGATTGAACCTCTATCTTAGATATTGTTGTAAATGTGACATCTTCTGGCCTCAAAGAAATGTTAGCTAGAAAATATTCCATTCTATTATGGCATCTATCCATCCAATCAATACCAAATGCATCAAAATTTTCCAATTCATCTCAAACAACATTTTTGTATTGCTTCAATCTTTTGTTCTTACAATCATATTTGGATCTAATTTGAGATATCACTAGTTCAGAGTCTCGAAACACTCTAATATCTCTTATTCCATGTCTTGAGGCCAACCTCAAACCAATCATCAATAGATCCTCATATTCTACAATGTTATTTTTACATGTAAACCTTAAATAGAAAGAGATCTTGAAAGTCTTACCACTAGGAGCTATTAAAAAAAATCCTTCACCAACTCCCTCCTTTGAGCTTGCACCATCAAAATAAAAGGTCCATAAGCCACCTTGGTCTATCAAATTATCTTTGTCCTCAAATAAAAGCAAGGCTTTAGCATTTCCTTCAACCTTTATACTTTGCACTTGAAAAGAATCAATGTCAGTCTCAAGGAAACAATTCATATTATCATCTTCAGTTTCCTCAATCATGTGGGAAGTTCTAATTTCCTAGGACACTTTGACATTCTCATCGCAATATTGAAAGTTACAAATGACAAATCACATCGAATACTGCCTCCCATTGAAGTATTCCATTTTCTTGATAACATCATTCCATATTGGGGATAAATATCAACAACCAAGACACTCATTGTCAATAGTTTGTTAGGGTAAGCAGCCAACCTATAAAGAAAATATTTGATAGTACCAATGAAAATTACCTCTCTGGAATCCATTTCATGATATCTTCCATTAGGAGTATCAACTTGCAATCCCATTGACTTCATTACCTCTGCAGGCATAACAGTATTAGATGCTCCAGAATCAACATGCAATTTTTTAGCATCTTACCATTTATAACTAGAGTCAAGAAAAAGGGATCTACATCTCCCAAGGAAGTATTTACAACATTAGTATCCAAATAAATCTGAGGGATCTTTGAAACAATTTCTTTTTATCCCTTCCCCTTGTTTCCAGATTTATCCTTTGCCCTTTCCAATTTCTTATTATCTTTTGATTGCTAAATTTTTGTGGAAAGTACACCATTCACCCATGCCAGGGCCCTTTCCTTATATTCCTCAATCCTCATCATATCCAATAAAGGGACCTTGACATTAATCTATGATAAAAATTGCCCCATATCAACAGGGGTGTACTTTACATCAGAGAAATATTGTTTCACAGTAACAACATTTCCATCCTTAGCCTAAAAGGCCATTTTCAGCTCATGTTTCTTTTGTTGCTTGCTATCTCCTTGGGGAGAGGGGATACTTCTTTCTGGTGTCTTTACTTTTACCTTATATACAATTTTTGAACCATTTGACTTATTGTTTTTCTTAACCTTGATCTTCTTGACACCTTCAACAAGTTTTCCCTTTTCTTGTGACTGCTTAGTGTTTGTTTTGTTATGTGTAATGAAAAAACTAGTTGGTCTACCATCTACGTTACCAACTGTTATGTTTCTTAAAACATAGTTACTCCTTGCTTGAGTAAGCATATCAGCAGTAATTTGTGACATTTCTTCATCAGAGGGTCTTCTTAACACAATGGGTTCTTCACCCTTTTCTACATTACATCTTACATCATCAATTTCTTCCTCTTCATCATGAGAAAAAACTTGTTGATGCTAAACTTATTTTCTACTTTGTGATCTAGACACAATGGAGAAAAGCCCCAATCTATACTCAAAATAGACACTTAGAGGTCCTTGATACCCTCAATTCCCATACAAACTAGGGCTCTGACACAGAGTTCCCAAAACCCACAATTAAGATTGGTTCTTCAACCCAATCTCTTACACCCTTAAGAAACTGACTCACACAACTCAACCCTACTAATCAAGGGATGAAACCAGGGTTTATTCAAGGTTCAATATCAATTTTAAATGAAATGGAATACCAATCCTCCACTTAGAAACTTTGGAACACAACCTAAACACTAAATCCCACTATAGGGCTACAAGGAGAAAATATGAATTCTTAAGGGAAACCTATTTGGAACTCCACCAATCTAGGTCTTAACCACCCTCCAAGGTTTTAATCAACCTATCAACAGTATACACAAGGTTTGGACCCTTGACCAATCTCCAAACTCTGACTATCCACAAATCTCTCCTAGACCTAATAAAACTAATAGGCCAAATTAACAAAGGAAGTGTTCAAAATCCTTGCCGCCTTCCAATATAAACTATTGGAACATCTACAGGATTGTATAAAACAACTAAATCCAATGATTTAGTTCTCCATTCCATCCCTGGGCCGAGTTGTGCATTCAAACCCGTAATTCTGGACAGTCACATAGAGATGCCTATCCAAAGGGTTTAGTATTTCCCTCTTTCTCCATTGATCTCCTAGTCTAAGACCTCAAAAATATTATGGTACATCCTCTCTCCTTTCCTTCCACCAAGTTTTAGAAATTTCCCATGGTGGAGTCTCCCGGAAAGAGGAGTTTTATTTCGAAACACTATGTTGGGTCTTCCTGCAACCAGCGAACACACAAAATGTGATAGCCTTTAATCCCAATCGATTCAAAAATTCAAATCACTTGCAATTCACTCATAAGACATAGGACTAACTTCCACATTCAGTTAATGGCACATGTGTGATCATAGAGATCTTAACAATTCAAAACACAGTCGATTTCTCAAGAAAATAATGAATGGTTTTATTGAAAACAATCATCAAAACTTCTACAAATATTCCAACCTCTTCCAATTCTCTTGGATCAAAGTTTTTATACATTTTTCCAATCGGTTCCAACCAATTGAGATGGTTTATAACCATTGAGATTCAAAAATGACAACTTTTCAAAAGTTGCACATTACAACTTTGACAACATTTTCAAAACTTGTCGGTTTCAGCTCTATCTCAGTAAAACTGTGATAACTCCCTCTGTATGTTCTATAAAGACATGTGATCTTAGGTGAGTCTTCTATAGACATCATAGTATCTAAGTCCAAGAGCACAAACTCTGAACTTACTCCTATCAACATCGCAAACAAAAACTATCTTACTATCTATTCTAACCCTTCCTAAACAAATTGTCCAACAATTGGCTAAGATAGACAACTAGGTTTATAACACTACCTATTGTCACCTTGCCTTAAAAAATAGGAGTTTATTACATCATAGGATTCGAGATCCAATTGGTATCCTAACCCTTCCCATTAATCTTTCATTAATGAGTTTGAGGGTGCTCCTGCACCATACTCTCGGGGTGCACTTATCTCAAGTCCTCTTGAGATGAGGTCCTGCAATGTTGAACCATGCTTCTGAATCTCTATTTCATCCATCCATACTAATTCTTCCTCAGGACTTCCTTGCCATTTTACCAAGTACTTCTTATAGACATTCTTCCTGGTCCTTTTGATGACCTTTGTGTCTAAGATCTTCTCAAGTTTTCCTTGTTCATGAGGGGGTATCCCTGCAATATCCTCTTCAAGTTCTTCCACCTACACAGCTGATCCTGCATTCACATCACCTTTGTAAGGGGTTAGATCACAAATATTGAATATGGGAGAGATACCAAGATGAGAGGGAAACTCAACCTCATATGCATTCAATCCATGCTTCTTCAAGATCAGACAGGGTCCAATCTTCTTCATGAGAAACTTAGAGTGCTTGCCCTTAGCTAATCTTTCCTTCTTCAAGTGTGCCCACACCAAGTCTCTGACCTACAATTGGACATCTCTCCTATGCTTGTCTTTGGCTTTCTTATACTTCTCTGCACTTTTCTCAAGTGTCAACCTGATTGAGTCATGTATCTCCTTCATGCTCTCTGCAAATGCTTCACCATGAGCACTGACTGGAGTATCTGATAGAAGATCTCTGAGTTCCAAGATGCCTCTTGGACTTTTTCCATACACAATCTGAAAGGGGCTTTTCCCTGTGCTTCTATTGACTGAGTCATTGAAATAAAACTCTACCTGTGGTAGGACTAAATCCCACTTGTCTCCATATTGCTTTGTCAGGCATCTAAGTAGATTTCCAAGGGACTTGTTGACAACCTCTATCTGCCCATCCATTTGTGGATGATAGGATGAGCTAAAACTCAAATTTGTCCCTAACCTTTTCCACAAGGTTCTCCAAAAGTGACCGACAAACTTCACATCTCTGTTTGACAGTATGGTTTGAGGTAAACCATGAATCCTCACAATTTCCTTGAAGAACAAATTGGCAATGGATGATGCATCATTGGTGCTCTTGCAAGGAATAAAGTGATCCATCTTACTGAACTTGTCCACTACAACATAGATGTTGTCATACCCCTTTTGTGTTCTAGGAAAACCCATCACAAAATCCATGCTGCAACTCTCCCAAGGCCTTGTAGGAATAGGTAGTGGTTGGTATAACCCTGCATTTATAGATGCACCCTTGGCCTTCTAAAAAATAATACATGTCTCCATAATCTTTCTCACTTTAGTCTGAAGCTTGGGCCAATGGTAAAACATTCTCACCTGTTCCAAGATCTTGTCCAATCCAAAATGTCCTCCCATGCTTCCTGCATGCTTCTCCCTAATGATGTTCTCTCTCATGGAACACCTTGGGATGCACAATTGATGTCCTTTGAACAAAAAACCATTTTGGATCAAATAATTTTCATATTCCTCATGATATTCTTTGGAAAAATTAGAACACACCTTATAGATATCTCTAAAATTATCATCATCCTTGTACATGTCCTTCAATGAGTCTATCCCTACACTTTGCAATTGGATTTGTTGCACAACTAAAGATCTCAAACTCATTAATGAAAGATTAATGGGAAGGGTTGGGATACCAATTGGATCTTGAATCCTATGATGTAATAAAATCCTATTTTGTAAGGCAAGGTGACAATAGGTAGTGTTATAAACCTAGTTGTCTATCTTAGCCAGTTGTTGGACAATTTGTTTAGGAGGGGTTAGGATAGATAGTAAGATATTTTTTGTTTGTGATGTTGATAGGAGTAAGTTCAGAGCTTGCACTCTTGGACTTAGATACTATGATGTCTATAAAAGACTCACCTAAGATCACATGTCTGTATGGAATGTATAGAGGGAGTTATCACAATTTTACTGAGATAGAGCTGAAACCGATAGGTTTTGGAAATGCTGTCAAAGTTGTAATGTGCAACTTTTGAAAAGTTGTCATTTTTGAATGTCAACGGTTATAAAACATCTCAGTTGGTTGGAACTGATTGGAAAATGTATAAAAACTTCGATCCAAGAGAATTGGAAGAGGTTGGAAGATTTGCAGATGTTTTGATAACTGTTTTCAATAAAACCATTCATTTTCTTGAGAAATCGACTATGTGTTGAATTGCAAAGATCTGTATGATCACACATGTGCCATTAACTAAATGTGGAAGTTAGTCCTATGTCTTATGAGTGAATTACAAGTGATTTGAAGTTTTGAATCGATTGGGATAAAAGGCTATCACATTTTGTGTGTTCGTTGGTTGCAGGAAGACCTGACGTAGGGTTTCGAAACAAAACTCTTTCCGGGAGATTCCACCATGGGAAATTTCTAAAACTTGGTCAAAGGAAAGGAGGGAGGATGTACCATAAGATTTTTAAGGTCTTAGACTGGGAGATCAATGGAGAAAGAAGGAAATACTAAACCCTTTGGATAGGCATCTCTATGTTACTATCCAGAATTGCGGGTTTGAATGCACGACTCGGCCCAAGGATGGAATGGAGAACTAAATCGTTGGATTTAGTTGTTTTATAAAATCTTTTAGATGTTCTAATAGTTTATATTGGAAGGTGGAAATGATTTTGAACACTTCCTTTGTTAATTTGGCCTATTAGTTTTACTAGTTCTAGGAGAGATTTGTGGACAGTAAGAGTTTGGAGATTGATCAAGGGTCCAAACTTGGTGTATACTATTGATAGGTTGATTAAAACCTTGGAGGGTGGTTAAGACCTAGATTGGTGGAGTTCCAAATAGGTTTCCCTTAAGAATTCATCATTTCTCCTTGTAGCCCTATAGTGGGATTTGGTGTTTAGGTTGTGTTCCAAAGTTGCTAAGTGGAGGAGTGGTATTCCATTTCATATGAAACTGATATTGAACCTTGAATAAACCATGGTTTCATACCTAGATTAGTAGGGTTGAGTTGTGTTTGTCAGTGCCTTAAGGGTGTAAGAGATTGGGTTGAAGAACCTATCTTAATTGTGGGTTTTGGGAATTCTGTGTCAGAGCCCTAGTTTGTATGAGAATTGAGGGTATGAAGGACCTCTAAGTGTCTATTTTGAGTATGGAGTAGGGCTCTGCTCCACACATCCTAGTTTTCATCTTCATCTGTAGAATATACTTCATCCCACACATGTGAAGAAGTCATAGCACAACCACTATCATCATACGATTCATCAACTTCAGCCCCTAGTCCCTCACTTGCAAATACATTCAGAGAAACAACACAATAATCAAGATTATGCAGGGATTGATAAGCTACACACCATGGAACATCATCATTCATATTAACAGAGTTCTTTTATAAAGGATCAAGGGTTTTATCATCACATTTATCTTTCTTCATTGGGAGAATAGGCTTCCCATCCTTCCATCAAGTATTGTAAGGGTAATTTTGCAACATTGGTTGCCTGTTAAAATTGCTAAAGGAAGGTTTGTCATTATTGGTATTCCTATTATTCCTATTTTATCTAGGATTAAAATCTTTTAAAGCATTTAAGATCTTCTTCAAATTATCTTCCACTTTGGGTTTCACATTAGAGGGCTTATCTAATTATTTCTTACCAAACCTAGGAGGCTTCCAATCTTCCCTTCTACCCAATTTCCCTTATACTCTTCTATTACTCTCATTATAAATAGCTAACCTATAAGCTTCCCTAATGGTTCTAGGATTCTTATCCCTAAGAAGATATCCCATCTTGGCATCAAAAGAATTTAAATAAGTTGCAAGACATACTTTCTCATCAAGTCTCATTACTTGGAAAAGTTTGTGCATGGCCTTTTGAAACCTTACATTGAATTCAAGCACTTCCTCATTCTAATTCTTTTGATATTGTTAAATTCATTTAGTAGGAAAAATTCATTGGTCTTGTCACTATATTGATCTTTGAAACAATTTATGAATTCATCAAATGACCCTACACAATCATGTGGTAGTCCTTTAAACCAATCCCTGGCATCTTTAGTTGGTGATTGGAAAAATAGTTTCATAATCACACCTTCATGTTCAATTTCATAGTCATTCATCATGTCAATAAATCTCTTTAAATGTTCTTCACATGTAATGACATTATTTCCACCAAATTTAGGAAATTTCTCTCTAATTTCATTTGGAATTGTATTAGGATAACCAGGAATACCAAGAAAAGAGAGTTGTTTGTACCTTTCTACGTGAACTGATCTCCTTTGAAATGAAACATCACCTTGGGAAGTAGATGCTTTAGCATTTGATGTAGTAGCAATTCTAGCACCATCTGGCAGTGGAATAATTGTTGTTTTATTAGAAGGCCCTTAGGACTGCCTGAGAAAATCCATCTTCTTCTTCATCTCTACAACAGTTGCCTCCAATTCTGCCTTCTCAAGCTCCTTGGCTAAGATTTTTTTCTCCCTCCAATCCTTCTCAAGATTAGTATCCAATTTGGACATGTGATTCATTAGAACCCTGTCCTTCACATGTTATTTTATTGAAATTCCTATTGCCACCCGCTTTCCTTAATCCTTTGCTTTTTTAGCTTCAAAAAATTGACAGATGACAGGTTCTTCATTATTTTTCTTAGGCGTTGCAAATGATTTATTGCTTCCATGTCCAGCAACTATCTTCTTAACTAATCAGATCTAATTTGAGCTTATCTCATCTTCTTTTTCTCTTTGTTGTCTGATAGCAATTTGCTCCTAGATTCTTCTCTCCAAATCATAAACTTCTTGAAAAATTTCTTCAGAATCTGGGAGAGTGGTTTTAGATTCTGAAGTTTCAATGTGAAATCTATCTTGTTTGTCTCTTGGGACATAAGGGCTCTCCGAGGGTGAAGAACCTAAAGCATGAGGGGCATTCCTAGCCTCTCCACCACTACACTTTCTTTTTGACCTCCTACTATGTCCTTGAGATTCATTATGGACATCCTTCTTATTTTGATGTGATCCATCCTCTCCTTCATAAGGAGAATAATAGTCTTCATAAAAACCCAATCCAAGGTCCAAAGCCTCTACATATTTTGATGCATTACCTTCCTGGCTGGGTAGGATTGGGTCTTCTTCTTTGGTGTTCTTCTTCTCTTTCCAAGTATGAGATACATTTTTATCATTCTTTTATTTCCTTGGTTGACCAGCTCTAGAGGTACTTGGAAGATCACCTTCCAATTTATCTTTAGGATGATCCCTCCTCGAAGACCTGGTATTTCTATGACTCATATTGAGAAAGTGTATGTAAAATAATGATTATTACTCAGCATTATTGCAGAGATTTCTTTGAGTCACCACCCAACACAGGTTAGGAAATATAACACTGGTTCTTAGTAATATGAATACTATGATAGGGAAAGTTACAAGACAAAAGGATAACCACAAGGGAACTAAGAAAAACCCAATAATCTTCTACTAACGAAACAAATCCATGGGATGGAAAAGTATAACTATGTGTTTTCAATGGTCAACTTACTGGCTTAAAGAAATAAATAGGCCAGGAGTCCAGCTCAACTTGGAACCTGCATTATTTAACTTCATTCACTGTTGTCCCCAGCGGAGTCACTATTTTCTTGGTTCACAAAATGGATTTTATGCTTTGAAAGCCACCAACATACCTATAGATGAATTTTTAAGAGTGCTTAATTCCAAATATGGGGAAATCTAAGGCAATTGGACCAACTATAGGGACAAGACTTCCCTCTGCACTTTTGGTTCTACAAGACCAAGGCACGTACACCTAATCCAGGTCAACATACAAAATTCTACAATTCTGTATAGATTTTAATAAATGAAAATGATAAGGAAATATTGAATAATGACCAATCATTCATTGATTCTCAATTACCATTAAGAACATAATACCTTATAACCACAATACTTAAAGAATTATGACTGAATGGTTATTTAAAAAATTTAGTATATAACCAAACATATATCAATGTATAAAATACTTGTTCTTGACTAGTGCCTTATCCATTGGGCAATATTTCTAATGAAAAAGTAGAATACAAAAACCAACTTATGTCAATGATTCATGACCTACAAACCTACCACCTTATGTCAGTATTGATCCACTCAATCTAGACTCATACTTCTTATGAAAATCTTTGTGCAAACCAGATGAATTTATGTTCTATCCAAAGCAGTTTAATTTGATCACAAATCAAAACTAAGGAATAGCAACATACACACAGATAAACTCTATGCAATGAATCAGAAAATTGATAACTCAAGAAATGAACACACAGGAGAGATTTAAACTTGAAATATTTGTATCCTATATGTTTAATCATGTTCTTGTATTATTTTTCTTCAAAATATGAATTGCTACAATAATAGCCAAAGACCTGAAACTTTCTATTTCTATATTGACATAGTCTAATACAGTCTTTTATATCCCTGACTGAGAACCTATAAAAAATTTATATCTCATTTTTCTATCCCTTCTAAATGATCTTGTGATTCCTTTTATAGAGAAAGGATTGCAACAAGCTTCAAATCATTTAGGGAAAGTAGGTTGTCAACCACAAAAACTACTTGTGACAACATGGAATTATTACAGAAGGGACAGTCGAAAAGCCTAGAGATATCTAAATCAAATCCAATTTACATTGTAGGTGAAACCATAATAGGCGAACCACAAGGACAGGACTTGCTTCATTGAATAACCTCTTGCTCTCAGCCTCTCAATCAATAGCAGGACTCTCTCACCTAGCTCCATGTGGTAGGGGCTTGAATTTCTCTAAAAAATTTCTCTTACCATAATCTCTTTCTTCCAAAAGAATGTCCCTTGCAATACCAGATTTAGAGGCGATCAACGAAAACAAATCAGATTTTATCGAATGGCATAACACTCATTCATCAATTCTCTATCTACAATTTTGTCCTTTCCATCTCTACAAAATACAATTAGATTAGATAAAAAATCTAATCTTCCTGGCTTGCCAACTACATTAACTTGTCATCAATTTTAACTAGGAAGCACCAAATGTTATCATGTGATTGGTTTGACCTGCTCCAAGAATTCATCATATTTCAAAATTATAACTTCAACAGGTAAAACCAGAGCATTTCACTTCATAAAATGAAATTCAAAATAGATTCATTGATCTAAACCCCCTCAGCCCATTGTGCGGTTTACAAAAAGTCCAAAGACCGACGACCTTCATGTCACTCATTATGGCTATAAAATTGACCAATCATAAAGGGGCATCTCAACTCGACATGGTGCTTAGGCCCCACCTTTTATCTCTTTATCAAATTGGTCACACATCATCAAGGCACGATGCCTTGATCAATATCTTTCTTCCAGGTTTTGATCATGGAAATACGCCTGCTGTCTGATCAAAACTGATCTCCCCATACTTTACCACCCTTTTCAAAGCACGAGATGTGATGTCATTCCAGACACGTATCACCAAGGCATGATTCCTTGATCAATATTCAATGAGAAACTCTTAATCATGGGATTATGCCTACCGTCTGATCAAACTTGATCTGACTTCCCTCTATCTTCTTCAATACCGGTCCCACAATCTCAAGGTGGACACCTATCACTTAGGCAGGATCTCAAAAAGACTAAAAATGTATGCAGCTTTGGTTAGCAACATCATGTCTGTCGTTGGTTCAAACTTGATCTGACTGATATCTATCTTCTCCTTTAGCCCCGACCAGGTCCCACCACCAGCTACGTGTCACTTGGGTGTGATGCCTTGAAGGGTAAAATCTTCGCATCTTCTAATCATGTGATCACGCCCACCGTTAGATTGAAATGGATCTGACTTTTCTTTAAAACATCATGGAGACTTTAGACTTAGGAAATATTAAATCACGGGTCCCGCTAGGATTATGACTTAAAAGGACTTGGCTCCTTTAACGATGACTTATGACACATGTTTTAAAACCAACTTGAGTGACTCCCAAAAAGTAATGAGGAAATATAAAATAGAAGGGATACTTAGGTTTTAAAACAAGGAAAACAATTAGGGTTTGGACCAAATAAAACCTAGGGCTACAAAAATATTTGCAGTCCTAACACTTGCAAAATCCAAAATTCACATTATAACTCCTAGAGATCAAAAACCACTCTCAAACATCCAAAAAGTATATATTTAAAATATTACTTAAAGTTATATTTCAAATTTTCTTTTCAAAAGCTGGCAATTGTGAAAATGAAATTTCAATTGCGGCAATAAAACATGTCAATTGTGGTAAAATGCGATCAATTGCAACTTAATACACATGCAATTGTGAAAATAGAGCATACAAATGTAGCAATACATTAACAATTGTGAAGTTTTGTTGTGAAATACTTAGAAAAGATAAAATATTAATAATCTTGGTTGTACGACCGAGATCAAAAAATGAAATTTAGGTCTTCTGCAACCGTTGTAGGGTTGTAAGTTCACATCGGGTTCACCAAATGTATATAGTGATTTCTGCATGGGCTCAGGAATATAAGCTAGTGGCAGAAAACTAATCAAAAGAAACTACTAATAAATATCAACCCTACAAAACAATAAAAGACTTGGCATGCAGATATAAATAACTGAAAATGAAACAATCAAACAAACTTGGTTATCAATACCTGGCTTGATTCCTTCTATTGCTTCTCTGCACTCTATGGGAATGGATTAATTGTCAATTGATTACATGATTGCTAAGAGATGAAACCTGCATAAGATTATTGATATTCAAAAATTGGGATCCTTCATACGGGTTTGAATGTGGTTTATATAGATATTCAACTAGAATTGTCAAGATTAATCTGGGCAAATCAAAACCAACAAATGAGATAATTAGGAACTTAAATATTTTGGGTAACCTTCCAAAGATGAAGCTTTATTTCCAAATTGAACTAAAAAATAGAGAGTTCATTTAGGAAACAAAAGAGAAGATAAGGTTTCGGAAGATTTTTTTTTATTTCAAAGATGAGACTTTCCAAAATGCAAATTAGAGATAAGAACTGATTTTTTATTTCAAATATCTTTTTCCAAAATGCAAATTGGAGAAAATAATTGATTTTTTATTTAAAGATCTTTTTTGCATTTTCAAAATTTTGAGAACTTGTAAGTTTGATTTTTCAAATTTTTGAGAGATTTATATATTTAAATTGAATTAAAAATTCAACTTTGGAAGAATGATGAAATTAATTTGAAACTAGTATGAGATTAATTATAAAGTAAATTAAATTAAGACTGGGATGAAATTAATTTGAAATTGAGATTAAATTATTTTTTAAAATTAATTTAATTGGAGGAATTAATTAGTCAACTAAAATAATTAGGAATAATTATTCAAATTGTGAGAATTAAAAATTGAAATTAGTTAATAATTAAAGATTATTTAATTAAAGGTTAACTAATCAAATAATGTTAATTATTTAATTAATATTAGGGGGATGATTAAATGATGGAAATATTAGATTTAAAATAATTTAGAAGAATAAAGATGATTACGTAAACAATTAAAGAACTATTTAATTAATACAAGAACAATTAGTAGTTAATGCAAAATCGCAAGCATGAGCCAATTTGGGTGTCTACAACTGTAAGAAATTGTATTTTTGATGAAGTATTTTCAATTTTATTAAAAGAAAAATTACTTTGTTACTATCAATAATATTATCACACTTAAGTTCCTAAGTACATCTATAATAATAAATTGATATATTTATGTGTTATGATAATGCATTGGGATATTTAGATGGAAGTAACTCCATTGTAATTAATTTAATAAAATAATCTCACTCATTATATTATAAATGTGAACTATATGGTAGTGGTTCTTTAAGCCATAAGATATTTGAGTTGTCACCAACAAAGTTTATTATGATGAAAATCAACAAAAATTAGGCTACAAGAAGAATCTAATTTTAATTAGAGAAATCGGGAAGCTTTAAAGAAAATTTACAACCTAAAACATGATAATGATGGGCAAGAGGAGATATTTACCTTGGTGGAAAAGCAACTTCACAAGGTCAAAGGTAAATTTCAAAAAGAACATTAAAGTGATTAGGTTGACTATTAGAAATAATGCTACCAACACCAAGACAATCTAGTAATAGTTGAAGGCATAAGGGTTCTTAACTATTGGAACAATGCTCCCAAGTTAGGATCATGAATGCAAGAACTTTTAGAGAGAGAGAATTCACCAGGAAATAATATGATATAGAGATGATTGAACAATGTTGAAGATTGCCAATGAGATTTGAGGGTAGGTACAACCACGCAACTAGAAATGTTAAATGCAAAATAACTAATATTAAATACTAAATGCAAATATTAAATGCCTAAGTTAGATCAGTACAATTTGACTGGCTGAGGAAAATATCTCCTACTTGTAATTTTTAAATTATGTAACTATTCAATTATTTAATTTAATTATCATGTTAATTAAGTGATTTTATTATTTAATTCAATCATTTTCTCTACTAATTGTGCCTTATTTGAGAAAGCTAATAGAGTATTTCATAAATATATGCAGGGGCAATATGTTTAAAATTAGAGGGACTAAGAAAGAATTAGGGCTATAAGAATTTTAGAGAAACATATTTATGTGAATAAAAAATAATATTATAATTATATTCATAATATGGTCAAATTGAGTACTTTATTCATGTGGCACAAAACATTGTAAATAGAAAAGCCTATTTGATAAGATAGTTTTTAAATAATTTTGCATTAGTTGCATATATAACTATTGCTAGTGAAGGCTAAATTTCACATATTAGTTTATGTAATCCATAATCACAATTGCAATAAGAATCTTGAGTTTTTTTAAGAATGGTGAGTTTGTGTAATGGCTACTATTGGTAAGTTGGGCAATTTATAATAGGGGATTCAATTCATAATATTAGAAACTTTGAAGTGGTGTGACAAACAATGTTGGAGAGTCAATTGAAAAATGTTGGAATTTATCATAAGCATACATGTTTATATATGATGGTGGGAAAACATAGTTTTTGGAAAGATTCTAGAATGAAAAACTTTAATTCTTCATTTAATGCAAATACATATGATATCTTGTGCATTCCAAGTTGCTATAAGTTTAGAGTGAGTGAATTCAATGTTTACACTATTGTATGTAGGGATTTCTACACAGGGTCAGGAAAATTGGTCAGTAGCACCAAACTAATCAAAAGAAACTACTAATAAATATCAGCCTTACAAAATAATAAAGAACAAGCATAGAGATATAAATAATCGAAATTGAAACAATAAAAAAAACATAGTTATCAATACCCTGCTTGATTCCTTCTATTGCTTCTCTGCACTCTGTGGCAATAGATTGATGGTGCTCAACATTGATTCTAATAGCACTCTGACTCAAAGATTTGAGAATTAATTGCTAATTGATTACTTTGAAATGAAACCTATATAAGATAAATTATTTTAAGAAATTGGGATCCTTATATGGGTTTGAAGGGGGTTTATAGAGATATTCAGAATTGGATGAACGGTCTAGATTAATCTGGGAAAATCAAAACCAACGAACAAGATAATTAGAAACTGAAAGATTTTGGATAACCTTCCAAAGATGAAGCTTTATTCCCAAATTGTACTCAAAAGCGAAGAGTTCATTTAGAAAACAAAAGAGAAGATAAGATATTAGAAGATTTTTTTGACTTCAAAGATGAGAGTTTCCAAAATGCAAATTGGAGAAAAGATTTGATTTTTTATTTTAAAGATCTTTATCCAAAATACAAATTGGAGAAAAGAATTGATTTTTGATGTAAATATTTTTTACATTTTCAGAATTTTGAGAACTCATAAGTTTGATTTTTCAGATTTTTGAGAGATTTATGAATTTATATTGAATTGAAAAAACAATTTTAGAAGAATGATGAAATTAATTAGAACTAAAATAAAATTGAAATTGGGATGAAATTAATTGAAAATTGAGATTAAATTAAATTATTTTTTTTTCGATCTGTAATATGTAATTTTTATTAATAGAATAGAAGATAACATTATAAAGATTTGAGTCCATCCCAAGCTTACCAAAAAGAGATAATATACCCGACAATCAAGCCATTAAAACCCCACCCTAAATAGTTAGCTAGTGTTACTTATAATTTGCAACATAACAGTTTGCCAACACACTAGACTAAGCATAGGAGCCACTGTTGCTTAACATTTGCAACCATTCATTACAACAATACACCAAAACATCGACCTTTACACAGAAAGCCTCGGGTAACATTGAACATGTCAACAGCGCAGTAGAGGCACTGCCATAGAATAATTATTTAAATTGTGGGAAATAGAAATAGAATTATATTAAATAGTAAAGACTATTTAATTAAAGGTTAATTAATCAAATAATATTAATTATTTAATTAATATTAGGGGGATGATTAAATGATGAAAAGATTAGGTTTAGAAGAATTTAGAAGAATAAAGATGATTAATTAAACAATTAAAGAACTATTTAATTAATAGAAGAACAATTAGTAGTTAGTGTAGACTTGCAAGCATGGGCCAATTTTGGGTGTCTACATTTGCCCCTCTTTGATACAATGTGATTTTGAACATTGTGTCAAAGAATATCTTAATAAGGTCCTGCCCCAACTTGCCCCGGTAATAGCAAGTGGATTTGATGCCACCTTGAGAAATTGAGCGAAATTGTGCAAAATGAGCATCAATTTGTTAACAGTTTTGAATTTCTATATGATGATGATGAATGCAATGATGATAAAATTTCTATATGCACAATGATGATGTGTAAATGGACTTCTATTTTTTGGTATTTTTCTCATGCAATATTAATGATTAACCCTAAATGAAAGATGATTAATGTGTCTAAGAACATGAGCTTTGGACTGACTAAATTAGTTAGAAGAAAGTTAGTGAGAAGAATGAATTAGTTAGAAGTGAAGATTTAGTTAGTTGCAATCAATATTAAATAGGTGATGAATCTGAGTCGCTACTGAAAATTTTAACAATGTCATCATTGTGCCTTATTTGAAAAAGAAAAAAGAGATGTGAAAGCATCAAGATATTGACCATCTAGACACTACTACGATCTATGTTTGAACAAGCGGATAGAAAACAAGGGATGTTCCACTCCATCCTAGGGTTCAAATGCTTGGAGTCAAGGTACGTGTGACATATCACAATTAAAGGTATATGTTGCAATGTGTTTTACAATTAGATACTTGATAGATATGTGAAGGCCCTTATCGTAAACACCCCATACATAATTGTCCCAGAACTTCATTGAATCAATCCACAAATAGAAAACAAAGAAAACAAGATTATGATCCATCCTAGCTACTCTCACCACTCGGTGGTATCCTTGAGGAGCATAGGAACACAATCGCGAAAGATAAATGGATAAATAGACTGACATGAATGACTTTGTCAACAACCTTACTAATAATTTTTTGGTTTGATGTTGATATTTATTGTCGATGTGTCTGGTTTAAAAAATGGACTACCCATATAAGACCAATTGTTGATTTTGAGTGCATCCATGAAAATATAAGACAATCAATTGATTGATTGATTAGATGACATATTGGATTGTTGATAAAGACAGGTTGGATGAGTCCATTGTCGATTTATCAAGCTCGTCATTTTGATATAAGTTTTGATATTTGATGTCACTTTCTTCTTGTCATGATAGAAATGATTTTATCGCAAGGATTTTCATATGTTTTGAGGTTTTGGATTTTCTTCAAGATGTTTTGTGATTTTTTTGATCTTTTTTAGGACTTTATCTAAAATTTTATGAATTTTTCCAGGATGTTATCTAAATTTTTAGGATTTTTTTTCAAAACTTTATTTGAATTTTTAGGGATTTTTTTTCAAGACTTTATTTGATTTTTTAGATTTTTTTCAAGACATTAATATTAGCATGAGAAAGATTTACTAAATTTCCCCTAGTGTCTAGCAACGCAAGGAAATTATGGATTGATGGATGGACTGTTAGATGGATGAAAGCCAAAAGTCGCTTTGTATGTCTTGAAGTTGTTTGAATGTCAAGAACTATCCAAGCAATGAGATAATATGTTTTTTCCAAGCTAAGGGGATGACAAGATAGTGTAATGATACTTTTTGCATTGGATGGCATGCGATGCATAGAAATGGACATCTCAAGAGGTTTTTTGAAAAACATGTTTTGCATTTTTACATCATTATTTTATATCAATACCAAGAGAGTGATTTGGACAAGACAATGATAGGACATGAATAAGGCAAGCAAGATCAAGAATGGAAAAGGGAAAGGAGTATGGATTCAAGGTTGTAATAAGATAGGAAATATGGACCAAAGGGATGTGGATAAGATAAGGGATGTGGACAACATGAAGCAGATAGGACATGTGATGTTTCTAACGAGATCCCTAGCCTTGTCAAGATTAAAGTTGGGAAAAGGGGGAATATGGATGTTTATAAGATAAGGGATATGAGGGACATAATAATATTGAGGAAATAAAAGGGATATGAAATGAGAGGAAAACATGGATGAAATCATCCCCCAAGTATGGAATGCAAGAAGTTCATAAAGTACACATAATGCATGTTTACCAAGTTTTCATCATGATACTTGCCTAAAGCATATATTTCCCAGGTTTTCACTATTGGACAAAATTATTTATGTTTACTCTTTTTTTTTTGTGTTACCAAGATGCCTTTTTTCCATGTTTTCATCAAGGCAATGGTTTTTTCCCTTTTCTTGTTTTATTGAATTTTTTTCCTTTTTCTTTTCTTTTTTTTTGACTTTTTTGGAACATAGACAAATGACTCAAGCGTCTTTTTCTATGGATAGTGATCTTGAAAGATATGTTACCATGAATCATGGCTATTGAATGTATGCTCAAAGATGTTGGTATGGTGATAGTGAGGTCATATGAAAGGAATGATAAGGTAAATGGTGGTAAAACTTTATGCAAAGGATTGGATAAGGGGTTGAAATGATAAAACATAACATTTGAATAATAGATGGGGTATTGGAAAAGTTGTGTAGGATTGAATTGGAATATGTAAATGATATTTGGGGAAGGAATCAATGTCTTGACATATGAAAGAAGGTATATAGAAGATTGGGATCTCTGGGATGGGTTTTCTTGGGAATGGAGCATAAGGTGGAACTAGGTCTAGAATTGTTAAATTGTAGAAGGGAATTGTATCAAGGAAAATATTATCTTGGAAGTCGATTGTGGATAGCTTTTGGAAGGTCTCATTATTGGAAATATCATTTGATAAGAATGGAAAAGATTACTCTTGTGATGTTTCAGGATATGAAGGAATGGTGGGAAATATGGAGGCTTCTTGAGGGACAACTTCTTCATGAGAGGCAGATGTTTCATTGGTGTTATTTTTCTAGCATCTACCATTTCTAGACATGGGTATATGATTTTGATCTTATTCAACAATAGGTTCATGTGTGTAAACCTATTTTTAAAGCAAGCAATTGAAAGCTTTAGATTGGAATTTTTTCTACTTGTGTGATCTTGTTGGTGATACAACATTGTTGTTTTCATGTTGTAAGTTATTTGTTGATTAAAAATTTGGTACAATAGGTTTCTTATTTATTATGCTAGGTTGATGTCGTAAGGATGAAACATTTACAATTTTGTTTGTTTTGGTAAATCTTTGGTGGTGGATTTGAGGAAATAAGAGGATTTTTATTAACATATGATGTGAGTGAAGGCATATAGATTTATTAATCAAAAGAGTAGGGATATAAGTCCTCTACCGTGTAAGACTTTGGTTGACTCTGATTTTGAAGATCTTGCAGTTGAGTTCCCATGTCTTGCATTTGTTTTATAAGGATATCAATTTTTGATGGTGGCATGTTTCTAACATTATTAGATTTGTTAGGTTTCCTTTGATACTAGGGTTGTGATGTAGGCATGTATGATTTGTTGTAGGTTTGATATTTAGCTCTAGATTGGGGTACTTGTTAAAAATGTAAGGCCCTTTAACATTTTTATATTGTCGGTATCAGGGTTTGGGACTGTGATGCACAAAGGGATTGATGAGTGGTTCTTCCACCTCGGGGAAACTTTATGGATAGAAAAAAAGGTATGTATCATCATATTAGTTGGGATCTAGGTCTTCTTTCCATGGAGGGAACATGTTGACATACAAGTCATCTAGGTTGTTCCTAGTTTGAGATCAGGTTACTTGTCTCTGACCAAAAGGGTATGGTGGGAGTTGTATACACCTAAAAATGGTCATCTAGACTATTTGCCCCTTTTTCTAAATCATCAATTACTTGCTCTTGATCAAATCCTAGCTCTATCATTTATTCAATTATTTTCTATGGGCTAACCATCTTATCCTAAGTCTTTATTTATTTAAAAGGAATATTTCCTCCCCTTTTAATAAATAAAAAGCCCCCACTTTTCCTCTTATCCTAAGTTGCACAAATAAAGCATTATTCTTTTTTTATAAAAAGAAAAAAAGCACTTTTTGTCTCATATGGACACAAAAGTCAACTCCTATTTTCTCATTGGAGGATACTTGTGCACATGGATTGCTCCTCTTTTAAGCTCCACCGTTGATTAAATCTTTTGCCTCTTAATCTCCATGGTCCATTCCTCCTCATTTCCTTTAAAAGGAGAGCTCTCTTCTTCATTCTAGATCCTCAACTTTTTATGCTAATGTTATGCTGTAGGTTTTCTAGGTCATCTTGGAGCTTTTGAAGATTTGGATCATTCTTGGCTTTTGCATCTACATGTTATCATAGTTTCACTTCTTGCATTATCATCTCATTCTTAGCTTAGATTTCCTTTATGCTTTAGATTAATTCATCTAGCTTAACTAGGAGGCTTTGTAATACTTGTATCTTTCATTTTCATAGCTTAGCTTGCATTTCCATTTCTAGCATAGCATAGCATTGCATTTCATTTGATTCTTGAGGATATTGGCATTCTTGCCCTTGTCTTCATTTGAATCTCCCATTGCATGGTTTACTAGCAAGGTTATAGGCTAAATAGCTCTAGCTGAGAGCATTTTTAAAACCCTTGCACTCCATGCCTAGGGAGCTATGGATCTATTTTTGAGACCTCATTCTTGAGTGTTCTTGAATGTAATGATTCATAGAAGTGTGACACAATTATAGCACACAGGAGTGACATCTTGAGAAGTCTTTGATAATAGGATACAATGTGATTGTTGATGACAAGGGAACACATCTTCTAACAAGTTTTGGTTCTTATTTAGAAATGTTAATCTTAGGTAAAGAGTTTGATTCTTCTTGATCTCAAAGTGAAATTGATTTGATAATGATCTGACTCTTTATTTAGATGAAGCATGGAGTTTTGTTTCATAAATTTGATAAGATTTGGCTATTAAGATTAAAAAATTAAAAAAAAATTAATATGACATGTCAAATAGAAAATCCTAAATAGTCACTTGGACCCAAAAGAGAGGTTTCCTAGTGTTTAAGATTTCTCTATAATCTTGTTATGATTTTGGGTATGTGGAGTGGAAAATTTGAAAATAGATGTTCTAAATCTTACAAACCAAGGGAAATGATTAGAGGAAACAAAAGAATCTGATTGTGGTAGTTGAGAGAATTGGTTAGTTTTTTTATTTCAAAGAGAAGTTTGACAGTTTGTGGGTGTTAGAAAATAGAATTAATAGTTTTCATGTTTCATAAAATAGATTTGCTGACAATTTACAATTTTGAGAGAACGGTTTTGAGACTTTGTTAGATTTTTTGTAGTTTTGTCTTTGACCAATAGGTTGTTGACTTCCTAAGACACAAGCATGTTTTTACAAGTTTGTGTTTGTAAAATGTTGTTTTGAAGAGAACATACAAAAAACACAACAGACACAATGTTTTGTATGCTAGATTATCTAGAAAGCATTTATAATCTTATGGTAGGCTATGACAATATCTATTGAATCCTCACTATAGATACATTTGAGCCACACTTGTTCAAAGTGGATAACCTAGAAATCTGGAGGCACTGGATCCTCCTTATAGTGCACAAACTTTTTAGGCACACCAGACTTAGAATTCCAACAGGCATCACTTCTTAAGGAATTGTTATCTCTACTAAGAAGGTCTACAAGAGCATGAGGTGTCTTTGCAGGCATGGGTGACCCCCTAAGGCAAGAGATAGAAGGTTTTCTAAAAAAATACAAGTAGGTATTTAGTAAGGGCATCCATTTAGGTGGATATGGTCAAAAGATCTTCCCAATTAAGGGGGATCTCCTAGTCTTTTCAAAACAAGGTATTTTAAATCTTGTAGTGAAGGATTTTAATGTATTACATGGATACTGAGGGAGATTTTTTCCAACATAAAAAATTCACACTTGTTGGTTTTGACATTAATCAAAACCACATATTTTATATAGAAGTTCAAAAGTGCTTGGCTTTAGTTGTTACTACTTGGGTCATCTCTTGGGATGAGAACCTATTTTCCCAGCAAGGGTCGCCCTCTAAAAAAAATTGAGCATTGCTAATCCTTTTCTCTTGCACCTAAAATGATAAGGGTTAAGGTAGAGGATAGTGTTTGTTAGCAGTAGAATCTCTCTACACTTGCACAAGTGTGCCAAATACACAAGACATGTGTTTAGTTAGTAAGCAACAATGGAAGTGTGTATGGAAAAAACATAATTTATTTTAAAGCCCAAATTGAAGTGTTTTGAAAAGGAAATCAAGAAAACACAACTAAGCTACCCCTGCAACCAACAGTGATCAGTATTTTTTTGATCTTTTCCCCGAACCTATATGAAAATGATTAAGGAAAAAGTGGGGATCTTTTACAAATGATTTCTTTTATAAAGTCACATGTTGAAACAAGGTTAGTAACACATTTTGATTCTTGAAATTTAGCTAACTCTGAAATTTTTAAAAATCTTCTTGTTGGTTCACAAAATGGATTTTATGGTTTGAAAGCCACCAATATACATATAGATGAATTTTTAGGAGTGGTTAATTCCAAATATGGAGAAATCTAAGACAATTGGACCAACTATAGGGACAAGACTGCCCTCTGCACTTATGGTTCTACAAGACCAAGGCGGGTACACATAATCCAGCTCAAGTTACAACATTCTACAATTCTCTCCAAATTTTAAAAATAGAAAATGATAAAAATAAAATATTGAATGATGACCAATCATTCATTGATTCTCAATTACCATAAAGAACATACAACCTTATAACCACAATACTCAAAGAATTCTGACTGAATGGTTATTTAAAATTTGCAGAATATAACCAAACCAGCCAAACATATATCAATGTAGAAAATACTTGTTCCTAACCAGTGCCTTATCTATTGGGCAATATTTCTAATGCAAAAGAAGAATACAAAAACCAACTGATGTCAATTATTCATGACCTAAAATACTACCACCTTATGATAGTATTTATCCACTCAATCTAGACTCATACTTCTTATGAAAATCCCTGTGAAAACCAGATGAATTTATGTTCTATCCAGGGAAGTTTAATTTGATCACAAATCAAAACTAAGCAATAGAAACATACACATAGATAAACTATATGCAATGAATCGAAAAATTCATAACTCAAGAAATGAACACATGGGAGATCTTTGAACCTGAAATATTTGTATCATATATGTTGAGTCATGTTCTTGTTACACTTTTCTTCAAAATATGAACCGCTAAAATAATAGCCAAAGACCTGAAACTTCTTATTTCTATATTGACATAGTCTAATATAGTTTTCTATATCCCTAACTCAAAACCTATAAAAAATTTCTATCTCAGTTTTCTAGCCCTTCTAAATGATCTTGGGAATCCTTTTATAGAGAAAGGATTGCAACAAGCTTCAGATCATTTAGGGAAAGTAGGTTATCAACCACCAAAACTACTTGTGACAACATGGAGTTATTACAGAAAGGATGGCTGAAAAGCTTAGAGATATCATAATCAAATATGATTTACATTTTAGGTTTAACCATAACAGGTGAACTGCAAGGACAAGAATTGCTTCATTGAATAACCTCTCACCCTCAGCCTCTCAATCAATAGTAGGACTTTCTCACCTTCCTCTGTGTGGTAGGGTCTTGAATTTCTTTGAAAAATTTCCCATACCATATCTCCTTCTTCTAGAAGAATGTACCTTGCAATATCAGATTTAGCAATGATAAAAAAAAAAAAAAGATTTGATTGACAGACATAACAGTCATTCATTGTTTCTATATCGGCAATTTTGTCCTTTCCATCTCTACAAAATAAAATTGGATTAGATAAAAAATCCAATCTTCTTGGCTCGCTAACTCCATTAACTTGTCATCAATTTTAACCAGGAAGCATTAGATGTTATCATGCGATTCATTTGACCCTCCTCCAATAATTCATCATATTTCAAAACTGCAACTTCAACGAGTAAAAACAAATTATTTCGCATCATAAAATGAAATTCAAATAGAGTCATTGATCTAAACCTCCTCAACACATCGTGTGGGTCACAAAAATTCCAAAGACCAATGACATCCACATCACTCCTTATGGATGTGAAATTGACCAATCAAAAAGTGACATCTCAAATCCTCATGGTGCTTAGGCCTCACCTTGTATCTCTTTATCAAACTGGACATGCATCATCAAGGCACAATGCCTTGATCAGTATCTTTCTTGAAGGTTTTGATCATGGGAATACGCCTATCATCTGATAAAAAATGCTCTCTCCATACTTTACCACCCTTTTCAAACCTGGGAATGTGATGTCATCCTAGACATGCATCACCAAGGCATGATGCTTTGATCAATATTTAGTGAGAGATGCTTAATCATAGGATAACACCTACCATCTGATCAAACTTGATATAACCTCCCTTTATCTTCTTCAATACTGGTCCCACGATCTCAGGGTGGACACTTGTCACTTAGGCGTGATCCTGTGAAGACTAAAAATGTATGCATCTATGGTTAGTGGCATCATGCCCATTGTTGAATCAAACTTGATCTGACTGATATCTATCTTCTCCTTGAGCCCCGGCCAGGTCCCGCTACCAATTATGTGTCACTCAGGCGTAATGCCTTGAAGGGTAAACTCTTTGCATCTTCTGATACCAGGATCACATGCACCGTTAGATTGAAATGGATCACACTTTTCTTTAAAACATCATTGAGACTTTAGACTTAGGAAATATTAAATCACGGGTCCCACTAGGATTTATGACTTAAAAGGATTTGGCCCCTTTAACGATGACTTATGACACATGTTTTAAAACCGACTTAAGTGACTCCCAAAAAGTAATGAGGAAATATAAAATTGAAGGGGTACTTAGGTTTTAAAACAAGGAAAACAATTAGGGTTTGGACCAAATAAAACCTAGGGCTACAAAAATATTTGCAGTCCTAACAGTGGCTCTAATTGGGGATGTATGTCTCTTGTAGGCAAACAAGATTCTAGGATCTCATGGTTAAACAAACCAGCTATAGAAAGAAAACTACTCTACAACACACAACTGAAACAAACACACAACAGAAGGAAACACACTATGAACAAATATACACATCTAAACCTACTGTTCATGGTTAATGAGAACTTCAGGAGAAGTAAAATTTTAGGAATTGTCCATGAACTAGAAATTCCAAAATATTTCCAGTCAAATCCTTAAGAATGTAAGAATCAGAACCCCATGTACTATCAATCATACATGGCCCCAGCCAAATAGGATCAAATTTACCATTATTTCCTTTATCCCACTTGTCTCCATATTTCTTTGTCAGGCATCTAAGTAGATTTCCAAGGGACTTGTTGACAACCTCTATCTGCCCATCCATTTGTGGATGATAGGATGAGCTAAAACTCAAATTTGTCCCTAACCTTTTCCACAAGGTTCTCCAAAAGTGACTGACAAACTTCACATCTTTTTTTGACAGTATGGTTTGAGGTAAACCATGAATCCTCACAATTTCCTTGAAGAACAAATTGGCAATGGATGATGCATCATTGGTGCTCTTACAAGGAATAAAGTGAGCCATCTTACTGAACCTATCCACTACAACATAGATGTTGTCATACCCCTTTTGTGCTCTAGGAAAACCCATCACAAAATCCATGTTGCAACTCTCCCAAGGCCTTGTAGGAATAGGTAGTGGTTGGTATAACCCTGCATTTGTAGATGCACCCTTGGCCTTCTAAAAAATAATAAATATCTCCACAATCTTTCTCAATTCAGTCTGAAGCTTGGGCCAATGGTAAAATATTCTCACCCGTTCCAAGGTCTTGTCCAATCAAAAATGTCCTCCCATGCTTCATGCATGCTTCTCCCTAATGATGTTCTCTCTCATGGAACACCTTGGGATGCACAATTGATGTCCTTTGAACAACAAACCTTTTTGGATCAAATAATCTACATATTCCACATGATATGCTTCAGAAAAATCAGAACACACCTTATAGATATCTCTGAAATCATCATCATCATCCTTATACATGTCCTTCAATGAGTCTATCCCTACACTTTGGAATTGGATTTGTTGCACAACTAAAGATCTCAAACTCATTAATGAAATATTAATGGGAAGGGTTAGGATACCAATTGGATCTCAAATCTTATGATGTAATAAAGTCCTATTTTGTAAGGCAAGGTGATAATAGGTAGTGTTATAAACGTAGTTGTCTATCTTAGCCAGTTGTTGCACAATTTGTTTAGGAGGGATTAGAATAGATAGTAAGATAGTTTTTGTTTGCGATGTTGATAGGAGTCAGGTCAAAGCTTGTGCTATTGGACTTAGATACTATGATGTCTATAGAAGACTCACCTAAGATCGCATGTCTTTATGGAACGTACGGAGGGAGTTATCACAGTTTTACTGAGATAGAGCTGAAACCGATAGGTTTTGGAAATGTTGTCAAAGTTGTAATGTGCAACTTTTCAAATGTTGTCATTTTTAAATCTCAATGGCTATAAGCCATCCCATTTGGTTGGAACTGATTGGAAAAATGTATAAAAACTTCAATCCAAGAGAATTGGAAGAGGTTGGAAGATTTGCAGACGTTTTGATAACTGTTTTCAATAAAACCATTCATTTTCCTCAGAAATTGACTGTGTTTTGAATTGTGATAATCTGTACGATCACACATGTGCCATTAACTAAATGTGGAAGTTATTCTTGTGTCTTATGAAGGAGTTGCAAGTGATTTGAAGTTTTGAATCAATCGGGATTAAAGGCTATCACATTTTGTGTGTTCATTGGTTGCAGGAAGACCCGACGTAGGGTTTCAAAACAAAACTCCTCTTTCTGGGAGACTCCACCATGGGAAATTTCTAAAATTTGGTGGAAGGAAAGGAGGGAGGATGTACCATAAGATTTTTGAGGTCTTAGACTGGGAGATCAATGGAGAAACAAGGAAATACTAAACCCTTTGGACATGCATCTCTATGTGACTATCGAAAATTGCGGGTTTGAATGCACGACTCAGCCCAAGGATGGAATGGAGAACTAAATCGTTGGATTTAGTTGTTTTATACATTCTTGTAGATGTTGCAATAGTTTATATTGGAAGGCGGAAAGGATTTTGAACACTTCCTTTGTTAATTTGGCCTATTAGTTTTATTAGGTCTAGGAGAGATTTGTGGACAGTCAGAGTTTGGAGATTGATCAAGGGTCCAAAATTGGTGTATACTATTGAAAGGTTGATTAAAATGTTGGAGGGTGGTTAAGACCTAGATTGGTGCAGTTCCAAACAGGTTTCCCTTAAGAATTCATATTTTCTCCTTGTAGCCCTATAGTGGGATTTGGTGTTTAGGTTGTGTTCCAAAGTTGCTAAGTGGAGGAGTGGTATTCCATTTCATATGAAATTGATATTGAACCTTGAATAAACCATGGTTTCATCCCTGGATTAGTAGGGTTGAGTTGTGTGAGTCAGTGCCTTAAGGGTGTAAGAGATTGGGTTGAAGAACCTATCTTAATTGTCAGTTTTGGGAACTCTGTGTCAGAGCCCTAGTTTGTATGAGAATTGAGGGTATGAAGGACCTCTAAGTGTCTATTTTGAGTATGGATTAGGGCTCTACTCCACACATCCTAGTTTTCATCTTAATCTGTAGAATATACTTCATCCCACACATGTGAAGAAGTCATAGCACAACCACTATCATCATACGATTCATCAACTTCAGCCCATAGTCCCTCACTTGCAGATACATTCAGAGCAACAACACAATAATCAAGATTATTGTGGGATTTACAAGCTACACACCATGGAACATCATCATCCATATTTATAGAGTTCTTTTGTAAAGGATCAAGGATTTTATCATCACATTTATATTTCTTCATTGGGAGAACAGGCTTCCCATCCTTCCATCAGGTATTGTACGGGTAATTTTGCAACATTGGTTGCTTGTTAAAATTGCTAAAGGAAGGTTTATCATTATTGGTAGTCCTATTATTCATATTTTCTCTAGGATTCAAATCTTTTAAAGCATTTAAGATCTTCTTCAAATTATCTTCCTCTTTGGGTTTCACATTAGAGGGCCTATCTGATTATTTCTTACCAAACCTAGGAGGCTTCCAATCTTCCCTTCTACCCAATTTCCCTGATACTCTTCTATTACTCTCATTGTTAACAGCTAACCTATAATCTTCCCTAATGGTTCAAGGATTCTTATCCTTGAGAAGATATACCATCTTGGCATCAAAAGAATTTAAATAAGTTGCAAGACATATCTTCTCATCAAGTCTCGTTACTTGGAAAAGTTTGTGCATGGCCTTTTGAAACCTTACATTGAATTCAAGCACTTCCTCATTCTAATTCTTTTTGATATTGTTAAATTCATTTAGTATGAAAAATTCATTGGTCTTGTCACTATATTGATCTTTGAAACAATTTATGAATTCATCCCATGACCCTACACAATCATGTGGTAGTCCTTTAAAGCATCTTTAGTTGGTGATTGGAAAAATAGTTTCATAATCACATCTTCATGTTTAATTTCATAGTCATTCATCATGTCAATAAATTTCTTTAAATGCTCTTCACATGTAATGACATTATTTCCACCAAATTTAGGAAATTTCTCTCTAATTTCATTTGGAATTGTATTAGGATAACCAGGAATACCAAGAAAAGAGAGTTGTTTGTACCTTTCTACGTGAACTGATCTCCTTTGAAATGAAACATCACCTTGGGAAGTAGATGCTTTAGCATTTGATGTAGTAGCAATTCTAGCACCATCTGGCAATGGAATAATGGTTGTTTTATTAGAAGGCCCGTAGGACTACCTGAGAAAATCCATCTTCTTCTTCATCTCTACAGCAGTTGCCTCCAATTCTGCCTTCTCAAGCTCCTTGGCTAAGATTTTTTTCTCCCTCCAATCCTTCTCAAGATCACTATCCAATTTGGACATCTGATTCATTGGAACCCTGTCCTTCACATGTTCATTTTATTGAAATTCCTATTGCCACCTGCTTTCCTTAATCCTTTGCTTTTTTAGCTTCAAAAAATTGATAGATGACAGGTTCTTCATTATTTTTCTTAGGCGTTGCAACATGATTTATTGCTTCCATGTCTAGCAACTATCTTCTTAACTAATCAGATCTAATTTGAGCTTATCTCATCTTCTTTTTCTGTTTGTTGTCTGATAGCAATTCACTCCTAGATTCTTCTCTCCAAATCATAAACTTCTTGAAAATTTTCTTCAGAATCTGGGAGAGTGGTTTTAGATTCTGAAGTTTCAATGTGAAATCTATCTTGTTTGTCTCTTGGGACATAAGGGATCTTCAAGGGTGAAGAACCTAAAGCACGAGGGGCATTCCTAGCCTCTCCACCACTACACTTTCTTTTTGACCTCCTACTATGTCCCTAAGATTCATTATGGACATCCTTCTTATTTTGATGTGATCCATCCTCTCCTTCATAAGGAGAATAATAATCTTCATAAAAACCCAATCCAAGGTCCAAAGCCTCTACATATTTTGATGCATTACCTTCCTGGCTGGGTAGGATTGGGTCTTCTTCTTTGGTGTTCTTCTTCTCTTTCCAAGTATGAGATACATTTTTATCATTCTTTTATTTCCTTGGTTGACCAGCTCTAGAGGTACTTGGAAGATCACCTTCCAATTTATCTTTAGGATGATCCCTCCTCGAAGACCTGGTATTTCTATGACTCATATTGAGAAAGTGTATGTAAAATAATGATTATTACTCAGCACTATTGCAGAGATTTCTTTGAGTCACCACCCAACACAGGTTAGGAAATATAACACTGGTTCTTAGTAATATGAATACTATGATAGGGAAAGTTACAAGACAAAAGGATAACCACAAGGGAACTAAGAAAAACCCAATAATCTTCTACTAACGAAACAAATCCATGGTATGGAAAAGTATAACTATGTGTTTTCAATGGTCAATTTACTGGCTTAAAGAAATAAATAGGCCAGGAGTCCAGCTCAACTTGGAACCTGCA
The DNA here is from genome assembly GCA_027943335.1 of Chamaecyparis obtusa. Lineage (NCBI taxonomy): Eukaryota > Viridiplantae > Streptophyta > Pinopsida > Cupressales > Cupressaceae > Chamaecyparis > Chamaecyparis obtusa. Next base: position 230,816 of record BSBK01010113.1, read on the forward strand.
TTATTTAACTTCATTCACTGTTGTCCCCAGCGGAGTCGCTACTTTGTTGGTTCACAAAATGGATTTTATGCTTTGAAAGCCACCAACATACCTATAGATAAATTTTTAAGAGTGCTTAATTCCAAATATGGGGAAATCTAAGGCAATTGGATCAACTATAGGGACAAGACTTCCCTCTGCACTTTTGGTTCTACAAGAGCAAGGCGGGTACACCTAATCTAGCTCAACATACAACATTCTACAATTCTCTATAGATTTTAATAAATGAAAATGATAAGAAAATATTGAATAATGACCAATCATTCATTGATTCTCAATTACCATAAAGAACATAATACCTTATAACCACAATACTTAAAGAATTATGACTGAATGGTTATTTAAAAAATTTAGTATATAACAAAACCAACCAAACATATATCAATGTAGAAAATAATTATTTTTGACTAGTGCCTTATCCATTGGATAATATTTCTAATGAAAAAGTAGAATACAAAAACCAACTTATGTCAATGATTCATGACCTACAAACCTACCACCTTATGACATTATTTATCCACTTAATCTAGACTCAGACTTCTTATGAAAATCTTTGCCAGAGCAGTTTAATTTGATCACAAATCAAAACTAAGGAATAGCAACATACACACAGATAAACTCTATGCAATGAATCAAAAAATTCATAACTCAGGAAATGAACACACAGGAGAGATTTGAACTTGAAATATTGGTATATATATGTTGAATCATGTTCTTGTATTATTTTTCTTCAAAATATGAACCGCTACAATAATAGCCAAAGACCTGAGACTTTCTATTTCTATATTGACATAGTCTAATACAGTCTTGTATATCCCTGACTGAGAACCTATAAAAAAATTATATCTCATTTTTCTATCCCTTCTAAATGATCTTTTGATTCATTTTATAGAGAAAGGATTGCAACAAGCTTCAAATCATTTAGGGAAAGTAGGTTGTCAACCACAAAAACTACTTGTGACAACATGGAATTATTACAGAAGGGATGGTCAAAAAGCCTGGAGATATCTAAATCAAATCCAATTTACATTGTAGGTGAAGCCATAATAGGTGAACCACAAGGATAGTTATTGTTTCATTGATAACCTCTCACCCTCAGCCTCGCAATCAATAGCAGGAATCTCTCACCTACCTCCATGTGGTAGGGGCTTGAATTTCTCTGAAAAATTTCTCATACCATAATCTCTTTCTTCCAAAAGAATGTCCCTTGCAATATCAGATTTAGAGGCGATCAAAGAAAACAAATCAGATTTTATCGACCAGCATAACACTCATTCATCGATTCTCTATCTGCAATTTTGTCATTTCCATCTCAGCAAAATAAAATTGGATTAGATAAAAAATCTAATCTTCCTGGCTCGCCAACTCCATTAACTTGTCATCAATTTTAACCAAGAAGCACCAAATGTTATCATGTGATTGGTTTGACCTTCCTCCAAGAATTCATCATATTTCAAAATTGTAACTTCAACGAGTAAAACCAGAGCATTTCACTTCATAAAACAATATTCAAAACAAATTCATTGATCTAAACTCCCTCAGCCCATTGTGTGGTTCACAAAAATTCCAAAGACCGACGACCTTCATGTCACTCATTATGGCTATAAAATTGACCAATCATAAAGTGGCATCTCAACTCCACATGGTGCTTAGGCCCCACCTTTTATCTCTTTATCATACTTGTCACACATCATCAAGGCACGATGCCTTGATCAATATCTTTCTTGCAGGTTTTGATCATGGGAATACGCCTGTTGTCTGATCAAAACTGATCTCCCCATACTTTACCACCCTTTTCAAACCACCCAATGTGATGTCATTCCAGACACGCATCACCAAGGCATGATTCTTTGATCAATATTCAATGAGAAACTCTTAATCACGGGATTATGCCTACCGTCTAATCAAACTTGATCTGACTTCCCTTTATCTTCTTCAATACCGATCCCACAATCTTAGGGTGTACACCTGTCACTTAGGCATGATCCTGCAAAGACTAAAAATGTATGCAACTTTGGTTAGGGACATCATGCCCATCGTTGGATCAAACTTGATCTTATTGATATCTATCTTCTCCTTTAGCCCCGACCAGGTCCCGCCACCAGTTATGTGTCACTTAGGCATGATGCCTTGAAGGGTAAATTCTTTGCATCTGCTGATCATGGGATCACGCCCACCGTTAGATTTAAATGTATCTGACTTTTCTTTAAAATGTCATGGAGACTTTAGACTTAGGAAATATTAAATCACGGGTCCCACCAAGATTTACGACTTAAAAGGACTTGGCTCCTTTAACGATGACTTATGACACATGTTTTAAAACCAACTTGAGTGACTCCCAAAAAGTAACGAGGAAATATAAAATAGAAGGGATACTTAGGTTTTAAAACAAGGAAAACAATTAGGGTTTGGACCAAATAAAACCTAGGGCTAGAAAAATATTTGCAGTCCTAACACTTCCAAAATCCAAAATTCACATTATAACTCCTAGAGATCAAACACCACTCTCAAACATCCAAAAAGTATATATTTAAAATATTACTTAAAGTTATATTTTAAATTTTCTTTTCAAGAGCTGGCAATTGTGAAAATGAAATTTCAATTGCGGCAATAAAACATGTCAATTGTGGTAAAATGTGATCAATTGCAACTTAATACACATGCAATTGTGAAAAATAGAGCATACAAATGTAGCAATAGATTAGCAATTGTGAAGTTTTGTTGTGAAATACTTAGAAAAGATAAAATATTAATAATCTTGGTTGTACGACTGAGATCAAAAAATGAAATTTAGGTCTTCTGCAACTGTTGTAGGGTTGTAAGTTCACGTTGGGTTCACCAAATGTATATAGTGATTTCTGCATGGGCTTGCGAATATAAGTTAGTGGCACCAAACTAATCAAAATAAACTACTAATAAATATCAACCCTACAAAACAATAAAAGACTTGGCATGGAGATATAAATAACTGAAAATGAAACAATCAAACAAACTTGGTTATCAATACCTGGCTTGATTCCTTCTATTGCTTCTCTGCACTCTATGGGAATGGATTGATGTCACTCAGCATTGATTTTGACAGCACTCTAACTTAGAGATTTGAGGATTAATTGTCAATTGATTACATGATTGCTAAGAGATGAAACCTGCATAAGATAATTGATATTCAAAAATTGGGATCCTTCATACGGGTTTGAATGGGGTTTATATAGATATTCAGCTAGAATTGTCAAGATTACTCTGGGAAAATCAAAACCAACTAACGAGATAATTAGGAACTTAAATATTTTGGGTAACCTTCCAAAGATGAAGCTTTATTTCGAAATTGAATTCAAAAATAGAGAGTTCATTTAGGAAACAAAAGAGAAGATAAGGTTTCGGAAGATTTTTTTTTATTTCAAAGATGAGACTTTCCAAAATGCAAATTAGAGATAAGAACTGATTTTTTATTTCAAATATCTTTTTCCAAAATGCAAATTGGAGAAAATAATTGATTTTTTATTTAAAGATCTTTTTTGCATTTTCAAAATTTTGAGAACTTGTAAGTTTGATTTTTCAAAATTTTGAGAGATTTATAGATTTAAATTGAATTAAAAATTCAACTTTGGAAGAATGATGAAATTAATTTGAAACTAGTATGAGATTAATTATAAATTAAATTAAATTAAAACTGGGATGAAATTAATTTGAAATTGAGATTAAATTATTTTTTAAAATTAATTTAATTGGAGGAATTAATTAGTCAACTAAAATAATTAGGAATAATTATTCAAATTGTGAGAATTAAAAATTGAAATTAGTTAATAATTAAAGATTATTTAATTAAAGGTTAACTAATCAAATAATATTAATTATTTAATTAATATTAGGGGGATGATTAAATGATGGAAATATTAGATTTAAAATAATTTAGAAGAATAAAGATGATTACGTAAACAATTAAAGAACTATTTAATTAATACAAGAATAATTAGTAGTTAATGCAAAATCGCAAGCATGAGCCAATTTGGGTGTCTACAACTATAAGAAATTGAATTTTTTATGAAGTACCTTCAATTTTATTAAAAGAAAAATTACTTTGTTACTAGCAATAATATTATCACACTTAAGTTCCTAAGTACATCTATAATAATAAATTGATATATTTATGTGTTATTATAATGCATTGGGATATTTAGATGGAAGTAACTCCATTGTAATTAATTTAATAAAATAATCTCACTCATTATATTATAAATGTGAACTATATGGTAGTGGTTCTTTAAGCCATAAGATATTTGAGTTGTCACCAACAAAGTTTATTATGATGAAAATCCACAAAAATTAGGCTACAAGAAGAATCTAATTTTAATTAGAGAAATCGGGAAGCTTTAAAGAAAATTTACAACCTAAAACATGATAATGATGGGCAAGTGGAGAGATTTACCTTGTTGGAAAAGCAACTTCACAAGGTCAAAGGTAAGTTTCAAAAAGGTCATTAAAGTGATTAGGTTGACTATTAGAAATAATGCTACCAACACCAAGACGATCTAGTAATAGTTGAAGGCATAAGGGTTCTTAACTATTGGAACAATGCTCCCAAGTTAGGATCACGAATGCAAGAACTTTCAGAGAGAGAGAATTCACCAGGAAATAATATGATATAGAGATGATTGAACAATGTTGAAGATTACCAGTGAGATTTGAGGGTAGGTACAACCACACAGCTAGAAATGTTAAATGCAAAATAACTAATATTAAATACTAAATGCAAATATTAAATGCCTAAGTTAGATCAGTACAATTTGAATGGTTGAGGAAAATATCTCCTACTTTTAATTTTTAAATTATGTAACTATTCAATTATTTAATTTAATTCTAATGTTAATTAAGTGATTTTATTATTTAATTCATTCATTTTCTCCACTTTAGTTAAAGATCCTTATTATTTAATTAAATAAATGCTTCTATTTTCTCTCCCATAATCAAATAATTATTTTAATTATTTAATTAGTCAACTATGCCTTCTATGATTGAATAGATTCTCCAATTTATTTAATTATTTCATTTTTGAAATAGCTATTTCTTCTTTAAAATTTAAAAAATATTATTTTATTTATTGTTCTTTCGTGCACAATTAAATAGTTATTTAATGCTAATTAAGTCTTCTACTTCTACCTCCCTAACAGTCACTCAGTCTCAGTTCAACTAATCAATCAATTTTGTTGAACTCTCTCACGAAGTTAGTCAACTCCCAATTAGTCCACTTATCCCTCTAGTTCATTTAGACAATCTAAGTTATGTAACTTTCTCCGCATTGTTATCATCTTAGTCAACTCAATCTTTCTAAATCAAGTAGCCAACTTTGCCTTTCTATCATTACTATCAAGTTCTCTCATTGAATATTAACTGTCAAATATCAATCAACATCTTTTAATCTGACCTATCTATTGAAATCCAAAAAATTATAATCAGCCTTGATTTCCAATCTTGACTAACCACAATCTTTGAATCATTTTGCAATCACACAACAAATTGGTGTTGAATTTGAGAGTCGACACTACAACTTAAAGAAGAGAAGAACAATTGGGGATTCCTTGAGTTTGTTTCTAATGATTTTAATTTGATTAATTATTGTTTGCATTCAATTTTTTATCATCCTCTCATTGATAGAATATGATCATTGCTTTGAGAAATAGCTTTTGTGGTTGCCTTGTTATCTCTTTACAAGTTGTATGCCTAATTTCCTATATCTTACATCTAGTGAACCCAACATGCATCGTGCCTAACTAATCATTTTATTTGGATTTTCTAGGTTTTGTAGGCTATGGGATCATTTGTTTCATATGCCTCAAATATGCTACACAACCAACAAATTTTCTAGGCATATGCCATATCAATTAACAAATTTTTAAAAAAAATTTACTGCAAATTTAGAGTCAAGCGTCGCATACATTGATTTGAGCACCATATACACTAAAATTGGGGCAACATACACAAGAATTGGTGATGCATAAGTTGTCCAAGCACTGCATTTTCCTGATAAAAAATAAAAGGTATAATTTCAAATTTTCACAATTTCAATTCTATGTTGATTAGCAATTTTTAATTTCTAGTTTAGAGTTTTTATTACTGACCTCTATTTTTAGCATTGTGACATGGAATTAGAGGAGTTAAAAAGGAAAAATATCTAGCCCCATGTGTTTGGTAGGGCAAATAACACGTCAATTTCTAAAATGGTTAATGAACATTTACCTCTATGTCCATGGTGCACTTGCACAATCTATTTAGGTAGAACTCAAGGTATTATCAAAGTATCATCTTCTCTCGCTTGCTCATGTAAAATTGGGTGTAAGATAAATGGTGATATCTTATTTTATTTTGTAGAGGCATGCTTAGAGATTTCATCACCTCAGGTGAACAACCTAAAGAAAAATTTATTTTTTAATTTGGAATGAAAGTTCATTTTTCAACACTTCATAGTTTTGTTCCTCATTTTCGCTCTCAAACCCTCTAGTGGGAAAGTTTGATTTGTTGAGTTTGGGTGATGGAATGTGAGGTTTTTTTGGGGTATTGGAATGAATGATTTTTTTGGGTGAATATTACCAACTATTTAAATTATGTGTCTTCCTATTGTGAGTTTGGATTTCTTTTCCAAATCATGGTTTTCTATAATTTTTAGGTAAGGAATCCTTATTCCTTATTGGTTTCTCATTTGAATTATTTATGTGAGTTGCAAATCACTTGTTAAATGATTTTAAGCATTATCCCCACTTGTATAATTTCTTTGATGCAATTTTAAATTTCTATGTTTGAAAAGATGAAATCAAGGGTTTTCATGGGGGTGTGTTGCCAAAATCTTTATAAATGGGTGAAATTCTGATTTTGTTTCATTTTTGGATTGTTATGTAGTGGGGAACTAATAGGTTTTCCCATATTTTCATTTGGTTGTGTTTGAGTTTTTGAGTATTTTGGAGTTCTATGAATGATGGATGACCTCCATGACTGGTTTTTGCTCAAATTGGACATTTCATGAAAAGTGGATTTTGTTTATCATAAATTGGTATATAATGTGGAATGATATGTTTATAAATGATATTTTCATTGAGGTTCGTATTGGATTTTTTTTATGGCATTTTGTTTATTTGGGCAATTGTGTATATTTAATGTGTTGGGCTCAAATTGATGAAAGAACTTAACGTTTAAAGTGATACCTTTGTTATTGGTTTTGTATTTTGGTTTCATTGAGCCTAGGATAGGTAATAGGACTAATGATTGGAGTGGTGTCCATTGGGGTTTGAGACACAAAGGGGCTAGCAAGGTAACTCATTGGGCATTTTAATAATAAAGGTAAAACTAATAACATGTTAATAAAATGAACTAGGATAAATTGGATGCCCCTCTCATGCTCGTAAGTGCTCATATAGAATAAGGATGAGTTGGGAAGGCTTGGCCATCTATGGGGCATTGATCTAGCATGATTACAGATCTTCTTTTGTATGAGAGGACTACTTGATTTTGTGTGAGTCATCCCTAATTCAAGCTACATTATGACAATCTCCGCTCTTGTTCACTATGTACCTATCCCTATAGATATGTGTATCACTTGGAAGAGGATGTGCATTCAATGTTGCTAGTGTTTCATGATAGTTGTAAGTATATACCTTTTGTGAGCTATGATTTTATGTGATCCTTGAGAGGATAATTATTGAGTTATTCATATTAGATACTTGATGTTATTTCTTCTTGTGGGGTACATCCTTACTCTATGTGTGGATGAATCGTATTAAGGTCACAAATATTTTACTCTTATCTTGATGGTATATTGCACTATGGTATGACATTGTGTTATTGGGTATGCATCTATGTATGGCATTATGTTTTTGTATATGCACCTTTTATGTCGTGTATGTAAGCTTACTACCATTTTATGTGCATTGCATTATTGCTTAAGCCATGTGACTATCTCCATAAGCATGGTGGGGTGGACCTATGAGATCCGCATGGTTGCGTGGTGTTGCAAACCGTCATTCAAGACCTGTGGACTAGTATGTGTGGATCATTTTCAAGAGTGCTGGTTTGCATCTTCACTTGTATTTCAATGCCTAAAACTATCCTTTGGTATCTGCATTTCCCTTAGTTTCTAATGCCATAAAATATAACACTTTTGTGGATGTAGGGTCGATACATCTATTTATGTACTTGAGTTTTAATTTCACTCACCTATTAAGTATGGAATGTGAAGTTATCATGGGGTATCATGGTTATTATATGCTACTCAAACTCATGTTTTCAAGTACATTTTTTGAGATTATTGTAACTGTCAAATTTCTTGAGAACTAATACAAAAGATATTTGCATGTGGTTTTTTTTCTGGTATAATTTTACTAGGTTTTTCCACATAAATTTTTGTGTTATGTGTTATTTTTGTCTGTATTATTTTTTCAATAGTAATTTTCATAACAATTGGTATCAAAGCTTGGTTTTTGTTTAGAAATTTTTTTTCAAAGATGAGTAATGATAGGAAGTATTGTGACAAGATTTTAGGTGGAAAAATTTGATGGCTCCAATATTTCTCTTTGGAAGTTGAAGATTCAAGATTTGTTGGTGAAAGATGGATGTGCCCAAGCTCTTAAAGAAGTATCCACAACACCAAAAATAATGAGTATAGAAGAATGGAATGAAAAGGATAGCATGGCTAGAGAAACAATCTAGATATCTTTAGAAGATTTGGTTCTATTCAATGTTGCAAAGGAGAAATCTTCTCACAACTTGTGAAATAAGCTTGCAAAGTTGTATGAGGCAAATTCATTAGAGAAAAAAAATTATGTTACGAATGTAGTTGTATAATTTGAGGATGTGTAATACTTCATTAGTCATAGATCCTCTAAAAAATTTCAACACATTGACAAGCAAGTTGGCTTCAATGGGAGTGACAATTCATGAAGAAGATAATGCAACAATATTACTATGCTCCTTACTAGATAATTGATATCAACTAGTTATGGCTCTCAGTAACTCTACACCGAGTGGGAAGTTGGTCTTTAAAGATGTGGTAGTTGTGTTAATCTTTAAATCTTCAAGGCAAAAGATGTCGCATGGATCTTCTTCAAAAGAATACCTAGTTGCTACAAGATAAACTCAAGAAAGAGCCAATACTAAGCGTGGACAAACAAGGTCCAAATCCAAGGGGTGAAAAAAGGTAAAGTGTTGGAACTATGGAAAAAATGAACATGTCAAAAAGGATTGCAGGCTTCCAAAAGAAACCAAGGAGAATCCTAGTACACCACCATCTAAGGAAATTACTACAAAATCTCAAACACCATTAGAAGATGGAGATTTATTAACTATAAATCGGAGAGGCTCTCATATGACTCCACATAGAGACTAGTTTTCTTCTTACTGATCTTGTGATGGAGGTATGGTTTACATCGGAAATAAAAATGCATGTGAATCTATTGGTAAGGGAGAGATAAGAATCAAGATGTTTGATGGAGTAATTAGAACTATTCAACATGTTATACATGTACTTGGTTTAAAGAAAAAAATTATTTCTCTTTGAGTTTTTGATGAACAAGGTTATTGATTTAGTGGTGAAAATAGTTCTCAAGGTAACAAAGGAAGTTTTAGTTGTGCTAAAGGGAGAAAAAGTGGAAAATATATATATGTTGGTTAGATAAACTAATAATGGAGAGTTTGTTCGGGTATCTGATGTAGAGACGAACTCATCATCAATCTGGCATAAAACACTAGGCTATATGAAGAACGAGGTGTCAAGGTACTACTAGGTAGAATTATTCTTCTAGGTACAAAATCTATATATTTAAGTTTTTATGAACATTGTTTGTTGGGAAAACATAATAGATTGAGTTTTTTTAGAGGTACTACCAAAAGAAAAGATGAATAAGATTTAATTCATTCATATACTTTAGAATCCCTTGTAACATCTATTGGAGGTAAATCATATTTTGTTTCATTCATAGATGACTATTCCCATAAGGTGTGGATATATCTTCTCAAGAAGAAATCTAAAGTGTTTTCTTGTTTCAAGAGGTTTAAGGATTTGGTAGAGAATCAGAAGTGAAAGACAATAAAATGTCTGGTAACTTTGAAATCCCCTATAATATCTATTGGAGGTTCATCATATTGTGTTCCTTCAATAGATGACTATTCTCGTAAGGTGTGGATTTATCTTCTCAACAAGAAATCTAAAGTGTTTTCTTGTTTCAATAGCATCAAGAATATGGTAGAGAATCATTTGTATAAGACAATAAAATGAGAAAAGATGATAGAAGTGAGTTTTGTAGCATAATTTAACTAGTTTTGTAGTGAGCAAGGAATTGCAAGGCAATTGATGATAGCCAGGATACCACAACACAATAGTGTTGCTAAATGCATGAACTACACAATTATGGAGAGAGCTAGATGCATGTTGAGAACTACTGGTTTGGAGCAAAAATTTTGGGGAGAGGCTCTTACTACAACTTGCTTCTTGATCAATAGATCAATCACTACTTCTCTTGACAATAAAATTCTTGAAGAGATATGGAAAGATAAACATGTTGATTATTATTATTTTTGTATTTTTTGTTTTGATGCATGTGTACATATTTCCAAAAAGAATAGAAATAAGCTAGACAAAAATTCCACAAAATGTATTTTTCTTGGCTATGTAGAAGGATCAAAGGGGTACAAATTGTAGGATATTGCTTCTCACAATATTATAATTAGGCAAGGTGTGCATTTTAATGAAAATTTGATGCAAAGTGGAGAAGAACAAGAAGGTACATAAGCTATTATAGTAGAGGTGGAGAAATGTGATGATAATTTAGATGTGTTAGATGAGGAAACACCAAATGAAGATCAGCCATATGAACAACAACTAGATGATTCATAGGGAAAAATATTACCCCTTTTAAGGAGATCTAGTAGAGTATCCACATCACCTAAAAGATACTCTCCTACTTGTAATTCTTCTTTTGCATTACTAATTGTTGTTGGTGAACCTAGTTTATATCAAGAGGCTTGTGAAGCTAAATGTGCAAGCAAATGGAGAGTTGTTATGGAAGAGGAAATGGAAGCTCTTCACAATGAAATGACATGGGAGCTTGTTCCATTACACAAAGGGAAAAAAGATATTGGAAACAAGTGGGTCTTCAAGCTGAAAAGAAATATAAATGCTAATTTAGAGAGGCATGAAGCTTGGTTGATGGCCAAGGGATATGCACAAAAATCTAGTATAGATTTTGATGAAAAATTTTCACATGTACGATCGAGCACTATTTGAGTGGTTTTAGCTCTTGTTGGTAGTCTTGATTTTGAGTTAGAACAATTAGATGTTAAAATAGCCTTCCTACATAGTGATCTCTCTGAGGAGATTTATATGCAACAACCAGAAGGTTTTGAGGAAAGAGACAATGAGAGTCTTATTTGCATATTGAAAAAATCATTGTATGGTTTGAAATAGGCACCAAGGTGTAGGTACAAGTAGTTTGATTCCTTCATGATGAGTATAGATTTTAGTAGATGTGAGGTTGATCATTGTGCCTATTTTCAAAGGTATGATGATGGAAATTTTATTATTTTACTTTTTTATGTAGATGATATGTTGGTGGTAGGTCCTAGCATGTAGAAAATCATCCATTTAAAAACTTATCTTGCTAGGGAGTTTGATGTGAAGGACTTAGGAAGTGAAAATCAGATTCTTGGAATGAGGATACATAAAGACATAAATAAATGGAAAATATAGTTGTCACAAAGAAGTTATGTGGAGAATTTTTTCCAACACTTCAATATGCAAAATGCACAACCAACTAGTGCTTTATTTCGTGTTCACATTAAATTGTGTTCAAAGTAGTTCCCTAGAATAGATAGAGAAGACGCAAATGTCTCATGTATCATACTCATCAATAGGATGTAGTCTTATGTACACCATGGTGCGCATTAGATTATACATTTCCCAAGCAGTGTGAGTTATCACTCACTACATGGCAAATTCAACTATTGATCATTAGATAGTTCTGATTAATTGGAAAAATAGGTTTTGAAGGGACTCAAAACCCTTTACAAAGAATAAGCTTAAGATATAACAATAGGAGTACACCAAACATAGCAGATCAGCCAAAACAAAAGGCCACCATCCCCATGAAACCACCCAAAAGAACCCAGCCAAAGAAACACCCACACCGTTGCAAAAGATAAAACATTAGATCCACAGCAAAAGATACACTAACTATCTTTTTGACCCCTTCAAATGAGATCGAAGGGTCATGTCAAAAGTCGAGGAGGATTTCTTAGAATTTTTTCCTTTAATAGTAATTCAGCCTTCTGCAATACTAGCAGCCTTATTCTGCCAGCACAATGAATCCAGAGATGGAGAACCAACCCCCAAAAATGGGGTCGAGTCACCAAGAGAAATAGCCATCGTAGGGCTGCCATTAGATCTAGCCAAAGGGTGATCACGATATGGAGTAGTAATGTCTGATTTAGCATCTAATAAAATACCATCCTTTGCAGCAAATCCAGCACGCACCAAAACAACAAAAAATCCAGTATCACCCAGCGTAGATAGAGAAATTTTGGGTCCAGCAACTGGGAAAGAGCCAGCAGCCCCAACAGACCCGTCAGGTCCAGCAACAGGGATAGAGCTAGCAGACCCATCAATTCCAGCATCAGGGGCATGGACAAAGCCAACAGCCCCAGTAGACCCATCAATTCCAGCAACAGGGACAGGGACAGAGCCAACAGCCCCAGCAGACCCTTCAAGAACATTAATATCAAGACATAAGCCAACCTTCTCACCACCAGGTAGAGGATTGCCAGTATCAGGAGCAGTCTCCATCTCAGGGTGGGATGAACTTTTCAAGACAATGTAATGTTGGGTAGAAGCACCCTTCCACCAAGAAGGAGAAGATTTCTTCTTCTTGGAAATGAAGCCACATTGGGAAGAAATATGACCTATCTTAAAACATTTATGACATCTAAAAGGAATGCCTTCAAAGTCAAGCTATTGGTTCCAAGGTCCCAAGGATGATTCAATTTTAATTTCAACTGGGAGGCCCTTCGAGGTATCAATGTCTACCAAGATATGAGCAACCGTAGAATGATACATATGTTAGGAATGAATGTAAAATATATCCTATGGGGGAGTATTTGCAGCCATTTTGTAGCAGTTGTTGTTGCATTCATGACTGTGATTGTCATTGATGTCAACACAGTACTGAAGATTAGCAAAGAAGCAGACAGTGTTTGAGTAAGCGCACTTGGAATATTGAAGATGAAGCTATGCGTAGTTGAGGAATTATTCTATGATGTGTTATATGATCGTGGTTAAGAGCGTAGATAGTAATTCATTTATTCATGGAAGTTATGAGCAAAATAGTGGAAGCAGTATTCAGGTAGTGTTCCTCAGTAGCGATTTGTGGAAATTGGATGATATCTCCTAATTGGGATAGAATCTGGTTATGCGCAGTTAGAGAGCAGTTGAAGACATGTTGATAGTGATGTGGATGACAGCGCAAGATTCGAGGTTGCACAAATGAAGAATTATATTGATTGGAAGCTGACAGTTTTGTGTAATTTTGATGTAACGTGTGGAAACTTTTATTTTGTAATTTGTATGCCGACTCATTTGTAATTACTTGAGTGTGGTATAAAGGAAAGAATGTATTCCTTGTTGAAGTGTGTGTGTAATGAATGTAAGTGTATGAAGAAATTGTGAAAGCAAAATTATTGAAGGAGGATATGCGAAGTACTGAGATCTGGTATTGAGATCTGAAGAAGCAGTTGGTGCGGTTTGGCACAGTCAGAGAAGGAGTATTGAATTGTTGAGATCAGTAATCTTTTGGTATTATTCTATTGATTAATACAAAGATCAGTTGGACAGTGAGTTCAGTGATCTTACCCTGAAGCTGTTTGGGCAGTGGGTCCTTCTGTCTTCTATAACTCCTAACAAAGTTAGAATATTTTAACAGGGCTTCAAAATCTCCTAACAGGGATTCATATGTACTGAATGTATTTCATAAGACTCATAACAAAGTCCATCCTCTCACAAGGAACTTTCATATTAGTGCATCTTTTTTGGGCATCATTCCCACCGGGGTTTACTCTCTGATCAAGAGGTTCCCTAGTCAACATATCTTGTGGCATTGTGTTATTGTGCATGTATATATTTCTATGGTTGTTGATTACATTGCTTACATGGTTAAAATCTATTAAGGTTGATAAAAGTTGTATTTATCTGATAACTGATTCAAACACCGCCCGCCCCCCCCCCCCCCCCCCCCTCTCAGTTATCTTGGTGGACTTTACTTTCTAACAACATATTACTAGAACCATTATTAGTCATTGATCATTAGATAGTTGTGAAGTAGAATCTTAGATATTTAAGAGGCACTCTAAATGTTACTATATGTTATAGTGGGAGTATCCTTCAATTAAATGGGTATGTGGATGTGGATTTTGGTGTAGACTGAGATAAGAGAAGTTCTACTACAAGTTATGTTTTCTTCTTAGCCGGAGGTGTTGTTCATTGGGCATCAAAATTACAAATAATGGTTACATGTCTACTACTGAAGTTGAATATATAGTAGAAACATAGGCTAACGAGGAGGAAACATGGATTCATAAATTTTTGGGTGAGTTACACGTAAAACAAGAAAAAATAGTCTTACATTATGATAATCAAAGTGCTTTACATTTAGCACAAAACTTAGCATACCATTTCATAACAAAGCATACTGATATTCAATATCACTTTGCGTGTGAAGCAATGAAAGGAGGACTTATATCTTTGGTTGAGATTCACACTAACCTAAACCCAACATATATTTTGATGAAGACTATTGGTAGAGATAAGTTCATTTGGTGCAAAACTTCTCCTTGTCTGCAGACTATCTGATGATAGGTAGTGTGTGCACAGATGTGTGATCACACTTCTATGAGTCTTTGTATGCGAGAGTGCTCAACAGTGAGTTCTCACAAAATGACCCATAGCTCTCTATCTGAGAAGAGCATGGTTTGAATGTGGCCCTCAGATCAGCCTATTTTACCCATGCAAATACAACTCAGAATGAGAGATTCGAGTTGATCTAAATGAAACTATTCTAAATGATTTGCAATGCAAACTAAGCTAAACTAATTTATTGAAAATGAAATTAAGCTATATGTAATGGATTTAAACTAAAATGATTTGCAATTAATCTAAAATGTAAATTAATCTAAAATGTGAATGTGCAAGTTGAAATGCTAAATGATTACAAGCTATGAAATTCTGCAGCATAAGTTCGATATCAAAATTCGGGATCCTTGAATGAGCATGAGAGGTCTCCTTTTATAGGAAAAGTTGGATTCGAATGTGAAAGTAGAAGCAATGTGGGATAAATGAAAAAGAGGAAACAATCATCATTTTTAGAAGGTTTGTAATAAAATGGAATTACATTTTATTTTTATTCAATTTGTTTCCTTTTTCATCACAGGAGATCTTTTGAGAGAATATTTCATTTATTTAATTTTAAAGAATAATATCTCTTTTAATTAAATAAGGTAATATTATATAATTTAGAAATGAATATTAATTCAATAAAATAAAACCATTTAATTAAAAGAGGATTTTAATTAAATAACATTATTTCATTCAAAGAATATTAATTTCAATTAAATAATATTATTTTATTTATTAAAAAGGGATATATTTCTTTTAATTAAAAATTGATGGGATATTCAAACTTTAGGGAAAATTAAAATATTTATGATTTGATCAATAAATTTGATTTGAATGTATGACAAATATTGATTCAGGAATTGATATTGATAGATTAAATAAATGGGGCCCAAAGTCTAGGCGACCATTTTATGGTGCATACATTTGCCCCTCTTTGACTAATGTGTGATCGATTTGGGAACACATGTAGTCAAAGAAGAATTGAAATGTGAGATCGATCTGGGATCACAAAACAACTTAGATGTGTGTTCGACAGATGGGAACACATCAGGACAAACATAAACTAAAGGTCTTTGAACATGAGGTCGATTTGGGATCATATCCAAAGTGAGAGATAAGAATCTCAATCAATGTTGCCCCAAGAGGAGCAATTGATAATTTGATAAAACTGAATCAAGGTTTGAAATTTGATAGGTACTGCCCCCTCGTGATCGAAATCGAAATGAGATAGAGGAGAAACAGTAAATTGATAAATTTGATCAAATCAAATGAAAGATAAGGTTCACAGCAAGAAAGATTATGCCCCAAGATTGAATTAGAAGAAAAGAAGTGGGGTGAATAGTGAATGGAAGATAGAAGTTTAGAAGAAATGGAAAGAAATGGAGAGAAGAAATAGAATCAATCAACTGTTTAAGATAGAGAATTTCGATTGAGATCACGAAAGAAAGTAAGGAAATGAAGATCAGATCGTGACCACAGTTGACTGAAAAATCCACAAGAAAGATGAGGAAAACTCTCTCAAACTCATAATGCAGCCTAAAAGTGCAAATGCTAACATGAAGCCTAAATAATGCAAGCTACATGAAAATGCGAAGATGTACTTGCATGGGTAACATAGGTATTTTGTGTTCATCATTCATTAGAGAATGTAAGAAAGCTTATTTTCATCACTGGGCCGTTATTACCGGACATCGGACAATCACACAACCATCACTAGTCACAAATGCAACTATGAAGATATGAATGTGATTTATATCGGTTTGGAATGTGGAAAGATTCTAACATGAGCATCAAAGACATAAAGGTCAAGATGACTACAATGTTAGCTTACCCAATTTAATTTAGCAAAACCATGCTCGCATCAAGGCATAAATGCCATGAAAACCATGAGGACAGTTGTGCAAGAAACAGTCAAGGATGATGTCTCAAATATCCTAAGTGTGTCAAGGAGACAATAAAAAACACTCAAGAGGTTCAAGACAAACACCCACAAGCAGAAAGCAAATAAAAACATGCCCCATGCCCCAAGTCCTCTAGCTATGCATCACGGAGAGACCTGTTTAGGCAAGGACACTCAACGAAAATCAATAACAGTCAGCACACAAAGAAAAGATCATGACATATCTCAGGCTGAAGTGTTTTAAAAAGTTTAAGTGTGTAAACTGATACTGAGTTTCGAGGGTAAAGGTCGAATGCTTGCTAATGGGTAAGATCACATGACCGAATTGGATAAGACCAAACTGATAAGTGTTGAGAAACACTCGATGTCGGGGGTTTTGTGTTGAAAAGCACAGTTGGGTTGGTGTTGAAAAACACCATTTGTGAGGTGTCCTAAAGACAGGCATATCCAAGAGACCAAAGCTAACACAATGATGCCCCCCCTAGACACAGACAAAGACTAATTCCAAACCAAGGCAACAAGGACAAGGCATGATGGAGAATGGCTAAGGGTCGAGAGCGCATGCTAAGAAATAGGGGTGCAGAGGACTCAAGTAGCGCCTATTTCTAGGTTTTCACCACTTGGAAGTTTTTTTTTTTTGTTTTTTTTTTCAGGACTTTTTATATTTTTTTTGTACTTTTGCTACCAAGGCGCCTGTTTCCAGGTTTTCACCGAGGCACATTTTCTTTTTTTTTTTTTTTGTATTTTTTGAATTTTTTTTTTTTTTGTATTTTTTTCAGGATCATATATCAATTTTTTGGATTTTTTCAGGACCATAATTATATACAAAGGATGCCCCCAGACAGAACGGGCATCAAGGATAGAACTTCTTCAGGTGCTGAACATTGATAGGTGTAGGGAGCTGCTCGCCCTCTTCAGTAGATAGTAGATATGCACCTGAACCAAAAGCTGCTGTGATAATATAGGGTCCAAGCCAGTTAGGTTCGAATTTGCCCTTTTGTTCTCTGTGTTGTTGGTTCTTAGGATTCTCTCGCAGGACAAGATCTCCTACTTGGAATTCTCTAGGGCGAACCTTTTTGTTGAATGCTTTTGACATCCGCTTTTGGTAGACCCTCATATGGTCAAATGAAGCTTTACGCTTTTCATCCGGAAGTTCTAATTCCTATAATCTCATGGCGCGATAATCTTCATCTGTAATCAGACCTTTGAGAGAGACTCTCAGTGATGGAATCTCAACCTCTAAAGGTAACACTGCTTCAGCGCCATATGTGAGGGCAAAAGGAGTAGCCCCCGTTGGAGTACGAATACTCGTTCTATAGGCCCACAAGGCCGGATTTATCTGTAGGTGCCAGTCTCTACCATTCTTGTGAACTGTTCTGTGTAGAATCTTGAGAATGGTTTTATTTGAAGCCTCTGCCTGACCATTTCCTTGCGGGAAGTAAATGGAGGACCAATGTTGTTTTATCCTGAATCTTTGGCAGAGTTGTGTAAGGTCCTTGTTATTGAACTGACCTCCATTGTCAGTGATGATTTCAGATGGAACTCCATATCGACAGATGATATGGTTTAAGATGAATAGAGATACTGTCTTGCCTGAGGCAACAGAAAGTGGGACAGCCTCTACCCATTTTGTGAAATAGTCAGTAGCAGTGATAATGAATTTGTGCCCACCTGATGAGTTGGGATGAATCTGCCCAACAAGGTCAAAGGCCCATCGCTGAAATGGCCAGTGAGAGATAGAAGGAATTAACTCCCTACCTGGAGCATGTATCAGGTGTCCATGTTTCTGACATTTTTCACAAGATTTGGCAAATTTTATCGCGTCCATCTGCATTGTAGGCCAATAGTATCCCGCCCTAAGCAACCTTCTAGCCATGGAAAGACCATTAGAATGTCCCCCACATATGCCCTCGTGGATGTCAACTAGCGCTTGATCGGATTCCTCCTTTTCTAAACACCTAAAAAGTGTCCCATCTAGACCCCTCCTATACAAATCACCAGAGATGAGGGAATGGCGAGAGGCATTACGGATGAGGTTTCTTCTTTCAGACCGGTTGAAAGTGTCAGGGATGATGCCATCACGGAGATAGGAGTAAATGGCACCATAGCGGGAGGATTCATGGTTGATTATGGTACATATGACATGGCTTTCGGGTGAGTCAAATATGGGATAACGTAGCTCTTCCACTAGGAACTCATATCTGAACTCGTGTTCTGTTAACTGCAGAAGTGAAGCAAGGGTGGCCATAGCATCTTCCGCTTTGTTCTCAGCTCTGGGGATTTGTTGAAAAGTGACAAAGGTAAAATACCGTCTTAATGAATCAACCATTTTTTTATAAGGTATCAACTTGTCATCTTTTGTTTGGTATTGCTCATTAACCTGATTAATGATTAGCTGAGAATCCCCATAGATATGTAGCTCTTTGATATTCCACTCTATAGCCATTTTGAGTCCATTTGTTAAAGCCTCATATTCAGCTATGTTGTTTGTGCATGGAAATAGTAACTTGTAGGATTTGGGAATAGTATACCCATGAGGAGAGACAAACAACACGCCAGCTCCAGAACCATTGTGCATGTAGGAACCATCAAAGAATAGCTTCCAGGATCTCTCAGTCATGTACATGAGATGTTCGTCTGGGAAGTTGACTTGAACCGGCATATTATCTTCAATTGGAAAGTTAGCCAGTTGATCTGCAATAGCCTGGCCTTTGATTGCCTTGCGTTCGATATACTCTATGTCAAATTCAGAAAGAATCATCATCCATTTAGCAAGTCTACCCGTGAGAGCAGCTTTACCGAGCAAGTATTTGAGAGGATCAATTTTTGCTATAAGATGAATGGTATGCGCAAGCATATAGTGTCGTAGCTTTTGAGAGGCAAACACTACTGCAAGGCAAGCTTTTTCAATACTTGTGTAATTGATCTCATAAGCCACTAGAGTGCGGCTAATATAGTATATGGCCCTTTCTTTCCCTTGTTCATCTAATTGAGCCAACAGTGCCCCCAATGAAGATTCAGTAGCTGAGACATACAAAATAAGGGGTTTTCCTGGAATGGGAGGCATTAAGATAGGAGGATGTGCCAAATATTCCTTAATCTGATCCATGCTTTTCTGGCAATCTTCATTCCAGACACATTGAACCCCTTTATGCAGATTTTTGTTAAAGGGTTGTGCCCTATCAGCTAATTGTGAAATAAACCTCCTTATGGATTGAAGGCGTCCTTGAAGACTCCTCATTTGACTGACATTTTTAGGAGGTGGCATGTTTATAATGGCCTGAACCTTTTCAGGGTCCACTTCTATCCCTTTAGCTGAAATGATGAACCCCAATAGTTTGCCAGAAGTAACACCAAATGCACACTTTTTTGGATTTAACCTCAGTTGAAATTGTTCCATACGATCCAGAATTGCTTCTAAATCAGCCAGGTGTGTTCCTCTTTTCTTGGACTTAACGAGGGTGTCATCCACATAATCTTCCATATTTTTATGCATCATGTCATGGAAGATGGTTGTCATAGCTCTTTGATAAGTAGCTCCTGCATTTTTTAATCCAAAGGGCATGACGTTCCAACAGTAAGTACCCCATGCACATGTGAATGCAGTCTTTTCTTGATCCTCAGGAGCAATCTTGATCTGATTATACCCAGAAAAACCATCCATCAAGGAGTAGATCTCATAGCCCGCCGTCATGTCCACTATCATGTCTATGTTAGGAAGTGGAAAATCGTCCTTTGGGCATGCTCTATTAAGATCTCTAAAATCTATGCAGATTCGGATGGATTTATCGTGTTTGGAAATAGGTACAATGTTGGAAATCCAGTCAGCATAGTCTACTGCTCTAATGAATCCTGCACCAAGGAGCTTTTCTAATTCAGCTTTTACTAAAAGAGCTATATGAGGGTGCATTTTTCGTAACTTTTGTTTGACTGGTTTCACACCCGGAGCTATGGACAAATGATGCATAATGAGATTAGTGTCCAACCCTGGCATGTCTGAATATGTCCATGCAAAATTAATTTGCTTCTTTTGGAGGAACTCAGTGTAGGCTTTCTTTTCTTGAGGTGATAAAGATTTAGCCAAGTGTACAAGTTTTGGAGCCTCTTCTGTGGCCAAATTAACAGCATCTGTAGGCTCCACCAATACTGATGATCTGTCATGAAAATAACTTGGGAGACTATCAAGTACCTCATTCGTAGGTGCCTTAGAGAGGTTTTCACCTTTGGATACGTCTTTTATTTTTACTTTTTTTGGTTCTGACACCGCCACATAGTGGTTTTCGCCATCAGAACTCTTATTCTTTTTTTCTTTTCTTTTTATCTTGTGACTAAGGTACTTGATGTCTGGTTCTGTCAT
Source organism: Chamaecyparis obtusa (assembly GCA_027943335.1). Lineage (NCBI taxonomy): Eukaryota > Viridiplantae > Streptophyta > Pinopsida > Cupressales > Cupressaceae > Chamaecyparis > Chamaecyparis obtusa. The sequence goes on from BSBK01010113.1 coordinate 252,032, forward strand.
GTTGGTAGCTGGTTCACTGGTGGAAGAGACTACAGGTTCAACAGCATTTAGGTAGCAAGTGATCTCATAGTCATTGGAAAATGTCAAGAGTTGAGGTGCTTGATGACGTTGAGACCAATCAATAAGTTTGGGATTAATGAGGGGTAGATTGATGTCTGGTTCAATATTAAGGATATAGGGGATGTCATCTCTGGTGACCGTAGAATCGGAGTCTGTCAAGTATCCCTCTAAGGTGTCTAAATCAAGATTCATCCCATCAAGTGAAGAATCATCTACTAATGCGACATGTGGGTTCGAATCTTCTAATCTAACACACGACTCATTAGCTACGTTGGGTTGAGTACTATAAGCATGAACAACATCCATATCCAAATCAACTGTTGCATCTGAGAGTGAATCCCATTCATACTCATTTGAGTCTGTGTCTGAATCCTTGCTAGGATGTTTACACCAGCTGGGTTTCCTAAGCCTCGAGGTAGAAGCCTGGACATCTTCAAGAGGCACACCTTCTCGGATGAAATTTTCAGCATGTCCTTCAGTAGTGATTTGGTGTGTACTGGTAGTCATATTTTCTGAATCTCCCCAAAGGAGATTTGTTGAAGGAACCCAATCATCTGTCATGTCTTGTTGATTGGTCAAGTCTGGTACATATTCTATGTTAGCTTTGCTATCCCGCTTATCAGGAATGGGGACAGCGTGCTTGTTTTTCTTCATAAAGCCTAGGCCAACCGGTTTCTTAGACTTACGTCCAAAAAGATCATGATTAAGTGGTTCGGCTCTAGCATCTAATCTGTGGTTAAGAGGGCCATATCCTGGATAACCCATCTTTTTGACAAGAGTATATCCTCTCCCATAAGGCTTAGGAGAGGGGGAGAAATTTTCATTGTGCTGGTATTTCTCCTCTTTGTACATCCAATCTCGAACAACTACTTCCTCTTTTTCATCTTGTATTGGTACTGAGGATTCAACAAATGTGTCAAATAGTGTCATCGCTGAAGAAGATGGTTTCATTTCCTGTGAAGGTTTTCCATATGACCGAGGGGAAATTGGCATCTTTGCAAAAGAGTCAAGTTGATACCCCCCCATGCCAAGGTCTACTGATTTAAATTTTTTTTGACAGTCTGTTAAAGTTTCTTGATAATCCTCTGCATCTCGATTAAGAGGGACATGAACATTAGTTGAGATTGAATTAACTGATAAAGTGTTATCCCCTGGTATGCAAATTTCAACTCCATTGTAGGGGAACTTAACACATTGGTGGTAGGTAGACGGCACTGCCTGCATGTCATGAATCCATGGTCTACCGAGTAAAATATTGTATGCAAGGGGTCCAGTATCAACAATTTGGAACAAGATGTCTTTTTCAACTGGGCCAATCCTGACAGGAAGGACAGCTAACCCCTTGGAACTTCGTTCTGCCTCATCATAGGCCTTTATAGTGATCTTCTTTTTACTGTCGATCACCTCCTCTGAATAGCCCAAGGTTTTTAACAAACTTAATGTACAAATATTTAGCCCAGCACCCCCATCTATCAACACGCGCCTGACACGAGTTTTATGAATCATTACTTCAATGTGAAGGGCGAGATTGCGTGGGTGGCTTAGGGATTTGTCATCATCTTCTGAGAAAGAGAGGTAATGTGGGCTGGAAATGTGGTTAACCATGCCTTGAAATTGGTCTATATCTATGTCGTTAGGGACATTTGCTGTGCGCAAAGCATCCTCAAGGATCTGCTTATGTCTAGGGGACAACTCTAGAAGCTCCAGTATTGATATTTGCGCTGGAGTTTTTTGTAGCTGATCTACAAGATTATAGTTTGGTTTGGGAGCAGTGGTGGACTTAGTGACATTCTTGGATGCCACTTGCTTGGGTTTATTGGATGGACCTGAATTAGGACCTCTAAGAATGATAGGACCTTGACTCCTAGTAACAGCATTAAGGGCTTGGGAAGATGACCTAGAATGAGGACCTCTCAGCACCACAACAGGTTCTTTGTCAAAGATAGGGGGAGAGTCATAACCATGTGGGTCCTTACTCCTCATTGTGTTAACACTTGGCTCCACAACTTCAAGCATGTTTATCACATTTTCTGCCGCTGTATACGTGTAGTTGATAGCAGCCTTGCCATCCTTTTGTTTAGAGGTTTCCCCCTTGTCATATTTAGGCAATGGTTCTTTAAATGCTTTGTGATCAGCATTGGTATTTAGTCCATCCACCTTAAGTTTTCCACTCTCAATGAGGTCTTGGATAATGTGCTTGAGTTTCCAACAATTTTCAATGGTATGCCCAATGCCATTATGAAATATGCAGAAAGCCTTCTCATCCCACCAATGTGGCTTAATGTCAGGGATGTAATGTTTTGCTAGATCTTGTGGATGCACAAGATTATTGGCAATGAGCGTTTTGAAAACATCCTCGTAAGAATCATCAAGCTTGGCAAATTGACATTTTTCCTTTTTAGGCTTCTCTTGATACCGTGGCTTGCTCTCTTGTTGAGGAGGTGCATTGAGCTTCATAGCTTGAATTGCACTCGACAAGTGAAGAACGGCTTGATCTTTAGGTTGGGGAGCGTCTACAACTCCGTCATTGACAACTTGTTTGTTTTTGTTCCAGTAGGTGTTCTTCCCTTTATCCCTGTTGTTGTGCTGACCATTGTTGCCATTGTTGCTATGTCTGGTCAAAATGCCTTGTTCTTTGAGAACATCTTCAATTCGACATGCAGTTTCAATCATGGTATCGAAGGAATTGAAGACTATCTTTTTGATCTCATATCTCATTTCAGGCACCAAGTTATTAACAAGGATGTCAATCTTTTCATCCTCATGGATGGTCCTAGGATACTGAGAGCACTTTCTCCTCCACCTTTGCAAGAAGGTAACAAAGGGTTCTCCCTGATTTTGTTTCAAGTTGCATAGGTCCAACATAGTAACTGATCTTGATAGATTGTACGAGAAGTGTTGGACAAATCTATGAACAAGTTCTCTAAAAGTCTTGACAGGGGGAGTGATGTTGGTGAACCATTCCATTGCTTGTCCTTTAAGACTTCTAGGGAACAACCTCATCAAATAGGAATCATCCTGATGGAATTCAAAGCTCATGGTATAGAATTGACGCACATGGTCATGTGGGTCACCACTGCCATCATATTTATCATATTGTGGGAATTCCACCCTCTTTGGAAAATCTTTCATACTCACACTTTTGTCAAATGGATTAGGACAAATAGAGTCTAGTGAGAATGAGCTCTTAGGTTGCATCATTTTTTCCATCATGTGCTTCATTTGACGGATTTCTTCCTCTTGAGAGGGACTTTGTTTTTGTATCTTGTTGTCTACATCAAAGTCATAAGGGACTCTGGCACCCTTGTTGATTAGACTTTCCAAGAACTTATCTTTGTTTTGTTCCAAATACCTATCTACATACTGTTGGAAAATAGGCTCTTGTTGCATTTGCATAAAGTCTTGAGTATCAAGGTCATAATGTGAGCTACCACCTCCGTGTTGGGAACCATGATGTGCATGTTGGGAGTGTGGTCTTGAGTTTCTAGGAGGGGTTTGCCTCCTATAGTGAGCATACTGAGAGGCCCTTCTTCCTCTAGGACTAGTAGATCTAGAAGGGGTTCGTGACCGCCTTCTACTTCGTGGTGTTCTGGAAGGGGTGGAGGGAGGAGAATTATTTCCACTGTTAGCACCCCTGTTGTTGAATTGAGTGTTTAATTGTTGGGCTAACAGCCTATCTTGCTCCTCTTGGAATGCTTTTCTCTCGATGTCCAACAAGGCTCGTTGTTCCTCTTCGAGAAGCCTAAGTTTTTCTTCTTTTGCAGCTCGTTCATTTTGTGCAACTTGTTTTTCCTTCTCAATTCTTTTTAGCCTCTCACTTGTATGCCTTGAGGCTGTTCGGAGTGGAGAGTTTGGTCTTGAATGTTTGTACAAATCATTGGTATACGTTGCATTGACATAAGCATCACCAGGTTCATTGTCTTGGTCTTCATGTTGTGACCATTGGTCTGGGTGAGCTCGTCTCTCATGCCTGTCAGCTCGTTGATGTGCATCTAGGTACCTAGTGCTGATGGGGGGTGAACTAGGTTGAGCATCATGAGAGGAATTACCAAACAAAATCTTGTCTCTGTGTCTTTCATAGATATCATCAAGGGTTTGATCCATAGCTTCCCTCTCCCGTCGAGTCATGGTATAACTCATATCCATACCTGAGTGTGAAGGTGCTGAGGGGGTACTCAAATCACTAAAATGGCTCTTTGGGTCAAACCAGGTGTCAGACTTACTCCTAGGTGACTGGTCAAATATTGGTTCATTTTCCTTTCTCTTTTGACGAGTTTGAACTGGGGGTAGTTGGTTGAAGACTATCTGGGGTCGCTTTCCTTGGCTCACTTGATATCTTGTTCTTACTGACATGAAAGGGAGAGTTCAGGAAAATAGACGATTCTAAGAAACGTCAATACCAAACTAGGATAGTGAAAGTTTTCTCTTGTCCGAGAGAGATGGTGAAAAGAAGTATTTGTAAATAAGTGCAAACCAACACTGCCACAGAGGTGCTCAATTCCTTTTGGGTGAATACCCTAGCACGTATGGATCAGGAGGATGACTTTGCACAAAGTGTATTTGAGTTTGATTGTATGAAAATGAGTGGACAAAGAGACTACTAACACTCTCCAAGTGTGTTATCAAAAGAGTCTAAAAATTTATCTATTTGACAGAAACGATTCCTAACTTGCCAATCTCAAGCAAAATTGCTTATGAGATCAAGGATTACTATCTCAAAAAGGTCAAAGACACAAGGACCCTAAATACAGGACAAGTCAATCTTCTGGCTCAAGGTTGATGTAATGATGGTTTACTCGGAATCGATAAGCAAACTGTTTAATTCTTGCATTATGGGCAATGTTCTCAAGTCTGGTTTGTTGTTTCTCTTCGGCTTGGGTTGCTTGGATGGTGGATTGATAGCTCTTGAGGTTTCTTTTGGCAACTTTTTGCTCTTGGTAAACTTTTGATTTGGGTAACTTTGCTTTGGGATGCTTGAGCTGATTGGGCATCACTTGGAAAAGGCTTTGCACCTTAGTAGTCTAAAATCAGAAAACTTGAGTGAAAACAGGCTTCTAGGGCAAGGTAAGTCACTGATTTTATGACCAAATACGTTAAAAAGGCTTATGAAACACCTGAAACTGGGCATGCAACAAAATGATCTCAGGCGATAATATTCAGGCAAGCCGTGCGATGCTTGTTCTGGTGAAGGCAGGCGACACTGTTACCAGATTATGTCCGTGGGTTGCAAATTTTGGTGTTTTTGAGTTGTTTTAAGCACATGTGAAGCAAGCAGTAGTCATTAACAGACCTATCAAGGACAAAGCAACTTGATAGTATTAGGGGAGTCTTGTTTGAAGATGTTTTGGACAATGTTTAAGATTCAAAAAAAACAAGCACATAGTTATCCCTACCAAATAAAATGGTGAGAAGTCAAAATCTTTGCCCCATTGCTTATGTGCATACGTGCACCTCACACAGCCGTGTCACCCCCTAGAGGGCGCCCGTGTTTTTGGTGTTTCCAAGGACTCAACAGTGTACGTTCAAAGGTTACCCTTGTAGCAGGGGCCAGTGTCGCAACCGCCTCCAAACGTCCAGGTGTATGCCTATGATGGGAATCTGTGTATGATAAACATACGGAGAGATTCTTCCCCCTCCTTGTGCAAAGATTATGACTCCTTTCGGAGATGAACTGGGTAGGCCACTAACTAAGAGGTTTTTACTTGGCTTCCATTCACAATAACCTTCAGTGCCTCTGATACAGAGCTGGGGCCTCGTAGCCACACCAACACCTGAAAGTCACACACCCCCGCAAGCAGGGCTCGAAGCGGCGCCGCTCAGTGTAACAAACAGAGCCTTTCCATGATGATAGTCAAAGTCATGAAAAGGAAGTTACTATGGTTTTGGAGTCTTTAGACTCAACAAAACTTGCTTTATTATAGTGAGGTGGAATCACCGGCAATAGGTGTGTACTCACTTGGGTCGTTCCCGGAGGTTCAACTTCCGGCAGACCCTCTAAAGGTGACTCAGGACTTGGCTCAGATTCGGGTTTCTGATTTTCTGATTCTCCCAAAGGGAGAAGAGCATACTTCTCTAGCCCGTTTCTTTACCCAGACACACAAGACAAACTTAATCACCGAGTTAGTTTCACTCCACCAAATCCACACGCTTTTGGGTTTTTGGTTCTCTCTCAAGGAGAGAAGAGCATAATCCCATGGCGAATAGAAATGCTAAAGATTCGCTAATTTTCTCCGCTTCCCTACGGATTCGTCATATTAGTAAGATCATTAGAATTCTAGGTTCATTCATGGTCATCACCTCCATGTAATGAAGAGCCAAAATTCCTACTCACTATCGAAATCCACAAGAAATTTTAACGGAGCCCTAATTAAACTATGTGAATAAAGCAGGAAAGCAAACACAATGTTTTAATGATCTTCGGCAAACGTCCTGCATTTCCACCATTAGTATGTTTTTTATGTCTTTGTCAAATCGTCCTGCAGAAAACAGTTATGCTGCAGAAAACAAAATTATTTTATGCAACAGAAAATAGAAAACTTGTTAGGAAAATGAAACTGTAAAACAGAAAGCAGGAAATTTTAGTTCACTGCCCCAGAATCTCACGTGAGGAAGTACCTTGAGCGCGCGAGAAAACACAGGGTCCGCGTGAGAAAACAACAGTCCCGCGCGAGGAAACGCCAGTCCCACGCGAGAAAAAACACAGTATCGCGCGAGAAAACACAGAACCAAGGGTGAAATTTTGTATAGTCTCGCGTGAAGAAACGCTACAGGAGCATAATCTCGCGCGGATATCTCTGTACTCTCGCGCGAAAATCTGTACACAGACAGTACGAACTCGCAGAAAAAAAATAAAATTTGTCGTTTAGAGAACCTGTAAAATTTTTCCTGAAAACCTGTAATAAAATAAAACCATTTAATTAAAAGAGGATTTTAATTAAATAACATTATTTCATTCAAAGAATATTAATTTCAATTAAATAATATTATTTTATTTATTAAAAAGGGATATATTTCTTTTAATTAAAAATTGATGGGATATTCAAACTTTAGGGAAAATTGAAATATTTATGATTTGATCAATAAATTTGATTTGAATGTATGACAAATATTGATTCAGGAATTGATATTGATAGATTAAATAAATGGGGCCCAAAGTCTAGGCGACCATTTTATGGTGCATACAGGTAGCACTGGCAATGGTCCTTCAATAGAGGATTTATTCATAACTTGTAAATTTGACTTCAAGAGGGAGAATGTTGGAATGTGAAGTCATCATGGGCTACCACAGTTTTTATATACTACTCAAATTCATGTTTTCAAGTGCATTTTTTGAGATCATTGTAACTGTGAACATTTCTAAAAATTAATACGACAGATATTTACCTGTGGTTTTTTTGGGTATAATTTTACCATATTTTTCTATGTAGATCTATGTTACATGTTGTTCTTCTTTTTATTATTTCTGCACTATTAATTTTCATAACATTAAGCTCTTAAGGTGAATAGACAAGTTGTATCTTAGTGTATCATTAGGAAACTTTGGTGATTTTGAAACAAATCTAGTGGTGCTTTGAGTTAACTTAAGTACCACGTCTATAAGGAGACCCTTGGGTTAATCAGAGCACCTTGAGTACCCTATGCAGGGGATTGTAGAACATTTTCCTTGATTCATTTGATTCTTAAGAATGTGTGGTTTTCTACTATGCAAATTTGTGTAGCATCCATTAACTTATCTTAAAAGTTTGAGCTTAGTGTACTCTTATATAACTTGTGGCTAATGTTAATTTTTTTAAAATATACATTTTGAGTAATCTTAAGTATGTTTTCCTCTTGTTCTTGATGGTTCTTCTTTCAAGGAATTATAGGATGAAAAGATGAGGGACTTTGTAGATTGTTTCAACCAATTTTTGAAAATAATTCCACATGTCGATGAGCCTAGCCAAGAGAATCAGTTATTCATATTTGTTGTAGTGTTACATCCAGAGATCAAATTTCATTTGAAGCAAAGCAAGGTACATGACCTTGAAGTTGCAAAGAAATACCCCATTAAAATAGAAGATGACTATATGTTATCTAAATGGTTTTAGAAAAATGAGATTACAAGAATTTTAAACAAGGGGCCCATGAATGGTTACTCTAAACAGTTATAAGAGGTGGATCTTCTACCTTGCACAACTAGATATTTTAATCTTATAGTTTTGTGTCAAAAGCATTTTCAAGTTCCTAAAGTAAATAATTTCAAAATCAAATCTCATTTAGCTTAAGTATATAATTCTAAGAAAGATCTAGATGATTCTAAAAGTTCAAGGAATAAAGAGGATGATGATTCTTATGCACCACCCATAAATCTATTGATGTTTTTGCTTTGGCAAGTAAAAATATTAGACAATAGTTGGGTGATGAAACCAATAAGGTAGAAGGAAATATTCATTGAATGCCTACCAAGGTTGAAGCATTCACTTTGGCTAATACAGATGAATTAGTGAAACATATTGCAACAAAAACAAAAGTTGAGGAACAAAAAGTTTGTAAATGAAGGGCACGTGGATTAGCTAATTATATCCAATGCTTCATAGCTACCAACAAGCTCCAATTATGATATCAATGTTAGAAATAATCCTCTTTAAACTCTTTCATTCTTCTAGTCGAAATAGTGTTCATTTCTTTCTCCTTCTTATAACACCATTGAATATGAGCTCATGTTTGAAATTAATTTGAAAGTAGATAAATCAATGAACAAGGAAGAGATGAATATCCTTATGTTGTTTGTTTCCCAAATTGGTGTTCAAAAACCTCTGATGATGATAGCTTGCCTTTATTGAAATCTATGGAAGTTGAGAATGTTGGACTCTTAGTAATGGAAAATGGTAAAGTGGTTGAGTTGGTTGTTGCAAAATGTACTTAGTTTCAATCAGCTAAGAATGGATTTGTTTTTACTGAGGTTATTTTGATAAACAGTGATTATATGTTTGTGAAGACTAGTAGTAATGAGACTTTCTCTTCTAGAAGTGGTGCAAATCAAAATGAACTCTTCTCCATTCATGTCATAGATTTAATTCCACCACGACCTTTATCCAAAGCACTCTGAAGGAGATAAAAGGCAATTCAATAGTGATGGAGTGGGAAAGGATGAGAAATTTTGAAAATCCATTTTTTAAATATTTTTTTATGTTTTAGTAATTTTCATTTTTAGAGGCCTTTGGGATCAAAATTGTTGTTAGTCCCTTAATTTTATTTTTTGAAGGTATGGTGTTGAGGAATGAAATTAGATCTTTTGAAGACCTTTCCAACAATGTATGTGGTTATGTGGTTATGAGCATCGAGCATAAAGTTATGCCCCTACCAAGTTGGGATCACCAAGTGTGTAAAAAACACAGCTTCTACCAAATCCATGAGCTATTTTCCCTTAGAGATTTTTACTTTTCAAGAGTGTTCATTGTAGAGGGTTCCATGTGTTAGTGTCATGGAGGTTTTAAATGTTGAAAGGAAAGGAGATATAATAGATCTCACCATTGTGTCGCATGTCATCACTTTTCATCCTCAATCCAACTTCACATGGAGATCTCCAAAGACACCCACCTACGCGACATGTGTCTAAGTTAAAGCTGCATCATTTAGAATGGAATGAGATCGACATTCTTCAAATAAAAATGCTACTTGTTATCTAATGGAGCATCTCAAGGTAGATTTGACACCTCCACACACCAAAAGCGAGTAATCATTTGAAATGGAATTGGAAAGTTATTTCATCGTGATGGTGAGGAAGTTGAAAAAGGCATAGGTGGCATCCATGTTGTGCATGTGAGAGGGGAGTAATGATGCAAAGATCATCCACACTAAGATAGTTGTAACAACTTCCATCCTGAGATCTGCATGTGTCATACATGCATAAGCCTTTTTAGTTGCAGTAACATTTTCTAGCTAGAGGGAAATCTTTCTATATAGGCTTGTAGGCACATTGTAATGGAGTTATTTTTTGTTCACCACTTTTGAAAGAGAGGGACGCTTGGAAATAGTTATAGTTTAATTCACAAACCTTAGTTTAATTCCTCTACTATGTGTTCACTCCAGTTTTGTGGATGAATTTAAAGCTACATGTCAATTTTAAATAAATGTAGCTATTAAATGTTGTAGCTTCTAGCTTTTATAATTTCATCATAGATGCACAAGTCATTTAATCATGTTTTACTTTCAATCATTTATAATAATTTGTGATTTAAGGTTATATTATGCCATTTGGTGAGAAAAATTCATATGGATGAGATAATAGGAACATCCCCTGGAAGCCTTAGAGGGTGCTTCTCACAAAGAGATCTAAATATTTTTCTATATGTATGTTTGACTTTTCCATTTTGTTCCCTTTCCAACAATGATGAGTTTGTGGCATTTTGTGCTCAATCTTTTGGGGTTGTTTCTTTTTGCTATTTATAAATGGAAATTCAATATGTTGTAAAACCTTTGCTACATCACCTTAGTTTAGTTGTCTTTTATGATTTCTCTTCTTTCCCCTTTCTATCCCCTTAAATATGAAGATTTGGCTTTTGAAATCCTGAAAGTTTCTCTATATAGCGCATTAGGTCCCCCCATATGCAAGGCTTTCCATAAGGTTGTTACTTACTGAGTGTAAAATCTTGGATCAATGCCTATCATCAATGAGGAACTCATTCCAAACGTCATCTTTTTTGAGGTGACTTATAGAGGTATGACTAATAATATGCAAGACTAGATATTCAAGAGGTCATGGAGATATATGATGAAAAGTGGTTGTTTGGTTTTGAAGTTCTACATCAAGTTTTCTTCTATACAATAGGTCTCATACAAGTTCTCATTCAAGCAAATGTGCAGTTGCTTCATGGGTATGCATCCCTTTTCCACATTGGATCTTGTGTCTCTCAATTTGTCAATACTTGAACACATAAGTATTTTTGAAGCATCCCTTCTTAGGTAGGGTCTCCCTACCTATACATACATTAAGAATATTTTGGTGTGCTCTTATTTTAGGTTCCTTTGGCTTTCTCTCAGCTTTTTCTTGCTCTTTTTTTGGTTTTTTCCTAGTCTCCCTTTCACCCTTCTACTAAGTAGCGCCCTATCTTCTGATACTCTCTTTGAACTTGTAGCCCAGTGGAACTAAGAACTAGTTTATACTTGAGATCCTAGATTCCTTTCTTCTTCCTTTGTAGTTTGTGGCCCTAGTTAGAGCCAATTGTTACCATATTTTTGTCATGACCCTAAAATTCATCCTATTTTGACAAAATTAATGTTTAAAACATTTGAGTGCCATAGTAAATTAAGTCTTTGGCTCTCTCAAAAAGTCTCTATCCTAAGCCATTTTTTCATAGTATTGGCACTTTTGTAAGTTTCAGAAACCATGTCGGTAATTGACATGGTTTTTCTAACCAACAATTTCACTGACACTTTGGTATTCAATTCTCCCTCTTTGTCAACATTTTTGCATATTTTGGTAACTTTTGAAGTTTTGTTAACCCTTCAAACTTTTGAAAGCTCTTGTTAAGTGTTTTTCATCCTATGCTAGTGATTTTTGTGGTTTCCTAAACCTTTCAAACCCTTGACAAGGACATGTTCAAAGAGGTGTTGTAAGCAAAAAATCCTTAAATAAGAGGACTATCAAAAATAGGTATCCTATTATGTGCACTGATGAGTTACTGGATGAGTTGCATGGGGCAATTTACTTCTCAAAGATTGATCTTTGTTCAGAATACCATCATATACGGGTTCATGAGGAAGATGTGCATAAAACGACATTCATATGTCATTATGGTCACTATGAGTTCCTGGTGATGCCCTTCAGTCTCACTAACACACCTGTGACATTTTAGTCTTGTATGAACCATATATTTAATAAGCAAATGCGTAAGTTTGTTTTGGTGTTCTTCGATGATATCTTAGTTTTCAGTAAAACTTGGGAAGAACACATACAACATTTGGATGAGGTTTTGAGCATTATGGAGGAGCAGTCCCTCTTTGCTAAGGAATCTAAATGTGAGTTTGGTCTGACAGAGATCTTATATCTTGGGCATGTGATAGGAGTTGATGGAGTTAAGGTTCGTGAAGAGAAAACTCAAGCAATTTTGGATTGGCCACCTCCCAAGAATGTGTTAAGACTTGAGAGGGTTCCTTCGACTTTGCTCTTATTACAAGAGATTTGCTAAGGGGTTCTCTCAAATTAAAAGTCCACTCACAGACCTTACTAGGAAGGGTGCTTTCATATGGCTAGATAAGGCAGAGGAGATCTTTGACATATTCAAGAAGGTTATGAGTACTTGCCCAGTGTTAGCACTTATGGATTTCTCCAAGCCATTTATTTTGGAGTGTGACACTTCTAGTGAGGGTATAGGTGCAGTGCTCATGCACGATAAGTACCCTATTACTTATGAGAGTAGAAAGTTGAAGGAGCGTGAGAGATTGCATTCCACCTACAATAAAGAGATGTTGGCAATTATGCATGCTTTGGCAAAATTCAGACAGTACTTGGTAGGTGGGAGGTTTGTGGAGAGAACAGACCATAACAACTTGCGCTATTTTCTGGAGCAGAAGGAACTGAATGAGAGGCAGCAAAAGAGGGTCAGCAAGGTTCGGGCTTATGATTTTGACATAGAGTATGTCAAAGGGAAGAATAAAAATGTAGCTAATGCACTTTCCAAGAGGCCACCTATTGCTACTTGTGCTATATCAGAGATTTCAACTGATTGGAAATCTCAACTTTTTGTTGAGTATTCCAAAAATACGTTTGCTTGTGAGATTATGGATGGACAGATTCAGGATAACAAGTATAGAGTTATTGATGACATAATCTATAATAAAAACAAAGTCTATTTAGTTCCTGAATCCAAACTTAGAGATAAGATTATGTAGGTTGTACATGATACACCTTCAGGAGGTCATCCAAGGTACTTTAAGACTTACGGGTAGATTAGAGAGAGGTTATCTTGGAAGGGCCTCAAGGATGACATCCTTAAGCATATCAGAGAGTGTTTGACTTGTCAGCAGAACAAGTTTGAACACATGTTTCTCGCTAATTTATTACAGCACTTCCTATTCCAAAGCAAAAATGGGAGAGTGTGTCTATGGATTTCATCACCAGTCTAGCCAGAGTGTAGGGAAAGGATAGCATTTTTGTTGTGGTTGATAGGTTGACTAAGTATGCACATTTTAATGTCATTTTAGCTAATTGGACCTCATAAGTAGCTGAAATATATTTTAGAGAGGTATTCAGATTGCATGGTCTACCCAAGACCATTGTTAGCGACAGGGATAGCAAGTTTCTCAGTGTTTTCTGGCAAGAACTATTTAGATTGGCAAGGACAGAGCTGACTCCTTGCACCAACTATCATCCTATGATGGATGGGCAAACGGAGGTGGTGAATAAATGGGTAGAAGGTTACCTCTATAATTATGTGGCGGGATAGTAGAGAGCTTGGGTCAAATGGTTGTATATGGGTGAATATTACTATAATTCTACATATCACATGACTGTTAGCATGTCTCCTTTTAGGGATCTTTATGGTTACGATCCTTTGTCCTTCCTAGATTTGGCTTTGGCAGATAGTAGGGCCCCTTTGGCAAAAGATTAGTTACAGGATCAATAGGATATCCTTGCAGCTCTTAGAGAAAATATTTAGTGTGCCCAAAATCAGCATAAGATATATGTTGATCGCCACATGACTAAGAGATCGTTTGAGGTTGGAAACAGGGTGTTTCTACGCCTCCAACCATTTGGGCAAAGCTCATTAAAGAAGAGGGGCTCGAAAAAGCTTAGACCTCAATTCTATGGCCCCTACAGGGTAGCGAGGAGGGTTGGAGAAGTGGCTTATTAACTAGAGCTACCAATGATAACTTGATTCATAATGTCTTCCACGTTTCTTGTCTCAAGAAGGCTATTGGTTAGCATATTGTGCCCTCTCTAGGATTGCCCCCATTGGATGAGGGAAAATTGATTTTGGTACTAGCAGAAATACTTGAGGTGAGAAAAAAACAGTTGAGAAATAGATCAATCAAGGAGTTTGGTATGATGGAGAGATTTGTCGCTTGAGGACGCAACATGGGAAGGAGAAGATATATTGCAACATCCTACTCTATGGCTGCTTGAGGGCAAGCAATCACGGGAAGGGAGGATTGTCATGTCCCCTTTTCTTTCCTAGCCTTTCCAGAGACATGGTTGGCCTATCTTTCCATCCAGGTTGAATATTGAAGGGATGTTAAGGTTGTGAATCCTTATGGTGGAACCTTGGTGTGAAGATTATTTATTATGGTGCTCATTAAATTATATTGCCAATATTATAAAGTTAATTAATAACTTGTCTTTCTTTTATTTCTAGCTTTACATTGAGTTGGAGAACCTTATATTATGCATTATTAATTAAACTCTATGGCAGCGCACACTATGGCAATATTTTGGGCGCACAAATAATTAAGGGCCCATTTGGTTCCTGGTATTAACCTGGAATAATCATTATTTAATGCAAGAATTAAGTAATTCGGCGTTTGTGACCATTTTTTGAATACCTGAATTAGAAAATTAATCCCCATTTTTGGGCCAATGCTTGGATTAATTAATTCCAAAAAAACCTTAGAATTCATTTTTTATTCCAAAATAAATTTTTCATGGATTCGAAATTACAACAAAATGTATAAGTTTTTCAGGTTCATGCGTGAACAATTAAGGGATTATAATCTTATTTTTTTAATAATTTTTTTAATAATTTTTTTTAATATTCTTATTTTTTTAAAGTTAATAATACATATTTTAATTTAAAAATATATAAGTTAAAAATACATATATATTTTAATTAAAAAACCAATAACAAAAATGATAAGTTCAAAAATTAAAATTTGTAAGAAAATATTTTTTTTATAATTATAATTTTTTAATAAGTTAAAAATACATATTGTTCAAATTAATTAAAAAAATGAAAAATAATCCTTATTCCAATTCCACATTATGGGATCCAAACGTAGAATAAATTATTCTAGCTTTCGTTTCACGATTAATTAATCGGAGAATAGGTCCTTATTCTAGAATAGACCTATTCTAGATAAATTAATTCTATGCACCAAACAAACCCTAAAGGTTTGCAACGCCAAGATGATTGTAATGGATGCTAGATCATAACTCACTTGGGCACAAAGATTTGAGAGGGAAGGATGGCATGTGAGCACCATTCGAATAGAGGCAAATTGGGAGAATACAAAAAACTTTAGTCTCTATGATTATTATTTCCTTGAGACGAAAACCTTGAGAATTAAATTGGATGCAAACCCAATCTGGAATAGTGAATTCATTGCAGAGTTCACAATTGCTTTAATTGTTGGTTCAAATAGTCTAGATGGAGAAGTTGAACGTTTCCAGGTGTTTTGAGGCGAATATTGTGTTACCGTCACTATTTTTTGATATGCGGTTTTGAGAGCAGAGTTCCCTATTGAATGGCATCGGGTGGAAAGCACGCGTATTGATTGGAGGTGAGAGCATAGACCCATTTGATAGACACAAGTTCTTGCACCAAGTAGTTTACGACTAGTATTAATGTCTCAGCAAGCATGGTAGTATTGCTGTGTGAACTGTGAGTGTGGGACGGGAGTTTGAAAGTAGAGTGGAAGCCATCGCAAGTAATTTATGTTGGAAGTTTGGGTGTCGTTCATACCAAACAGTGCGCGTGGAGCTGGGATTTACGTGAAGACACCAACAATAATCAGACGTCTACTGCAAAGGCAAGACCTTTGTATGAAGTTGGCCCAAGTTCTTTCTCTATTTTCCCATAGTTGTATTTATTATTGTTGGTTACACTTGCTAAATGAAACTCTGAGAAATTATGGACATGAACTTTTAAAAACTCTGATTGGATAGTTATTTATGTCATTGGTATATGAATGTAATGCTCATGAACGTATTATCTGAGATATTTTGGCTCTAAGTTTCTCGTCACAATTGTTTGAGTGTTAATGCTTCATACTTGTTAAGATTGCATTATAAAAATTACTAAGAACAGCTAAAAGTGATTGAATACCAACACAAGTCATCTCAGCTCAATTTTCCAGAATAGGCTCTTGTCAGTTGGCTTCTAGACTCGGAAGAATTTTTATAGGCAAAAAATCACACCAGGGATATTACAACCTAAGGCCCAACCACTACACCAAAAGGCCGGCCTGGTGGTGAGGGCAACTATCTAGGTGTTAAGGGTGGCATTGCCAGGCACATCTCCCTTCCACTGAAGCATCTGAGGGCAGGGACCACCCCCCAATTCGCAAACCTCAAACATGTGGTCTTCGGGGCACATCACCCACGCACAAGGACATTACAACCCACCACGCTCCACGGATCTTGACCTCAATACCTCAGCTCTAATACCACTAAGGCCCAACCACTACACCAAAAGATTGGCCGGTGGTGAGGGCGGCCACCCAGGGTGTTAAGGGTGGCATTACAAGGCACATCTCCCTTCCACCGGAGCATCCAAGGGTGGGGACCACTCCCCAATTACACAGACCCGAACACGTGGCCGTCGGGGCTCATCACTCGCATTACACATTTATCTCCATTTCTCTTTGATTCAAAATTCATAGTTGCATATGTTTCATGGTTACGAGTTGATGTTATTTTTCATTTTCTACTTTTTGGTTAAAAGCGTACCCCCCCAAAAAAAGTTAAAATTACATCAAATGAGAGGGCTATACATCTAAAATTTAGAGAAATATTACTAACTCAATAGTGATTTCTCCAACTATTTGTTAAGGATTTATTTTCATATTTGTGTAAAATTGTTTATTTATCATCTTCAAAGGAAAAATCTATTTACTAGCAAACCACGGGGATAAGTATGCACCAGCTCCAAAAGTTGTGCATAGGAAAACTCCTTGCTCTTGAATTTTGTCCTTATCTTATTTCCCATCTAACATTCCTTGCATAAAGAGTTTGTCAACTTGATGGTCCTTGGTATGTATCTTACCACCTTTGTAGAGTTTATCTTTACGATATTTTCAAAATTGATGCGATCCATCCTCTTGTGCCATAGCCAACAATCACCAGATTTTGCTAAAAAAAAACTACCTTCTCTAGCCTCTTTGATTTGATAAATATTATCATTAATCTTGGTTCCTTCTGCCACAAGTGTTCTTGAACTCCCTTTATTGATTTCACAACCTTTGTCGTGAAAATGAGAGTTTATATCCTTTTTAGCACAATTGAGTGATGCTCTATAGATTGTGCCTCAATCCTCTAACTTACATAACATCATTTGTCTTTTTCTTTCCATAATTTTTTAATAATCACCTTTATATAGATTCGGGCAACTCCCTCATCACCAAATTTGATAGATCCTCCATTCCACTTTTCAAGATTGATAAACTTTCCTTTATCACCATTCATGTGATAGAACATCCACTGTCAATCACCCAAGAATTTGGTTCTTCTTTTGCATGAAAGGGACTCCACACAATCATTCATTGTTAATTAATCTTGTTACTAAAATATTCCACAATTCTTGGTATTATCCTTTTTATCAACTTTTATAGCCATGGAGAGAGTTTAATAACTTGAATCATTTTGAGTTTATCTTCTACGGAACTATTATTATCCTTGGAATAAAGACTTTTATTATGTTATTCTCTTTTATTGCTATCTTCTGGTTCTTTTAAAAGAAAACCAGATGCTAAACGACCAATTATACCACATTCAAAGTATTTGAAGGGTACCCTTGTATTTTCCAAGCCTACTTATGTTTGAGATTTTGATATAAATTCTAATGTTATAATCCGATACCTTGACAAGTTAGAGGTCTGATATGACCAACAATTAGTCTATTAAAAAGATGTTGAGCTTAGTCGTTTTCAATACTATTGTGTCTAAGATACCAACAACAGAGATAAACTTATATTTGAAATGACAAAGAGTCTGCTATAAATTCAGATTCTTTGTTTGTTGAAGCAAAGGAATTTTCTGTAATCAGGCGTGTGCTTAAGAAGAGAAGTGTTCATCAAGACCTTCATATGTTTGATGTCTCATCGAATCCCCAAATCTGATTCTCATGATTGAGAGTAGTGAGAGAATGTGAATTTTCATGCTCCAAGAGCCCTGTAATTCTGTGTTACAACACTTTGTAAACAAATTAACAAGCGACTGCAATTATCTTTCCTGCTTTCAGCTCGATTTTCCCTTTGAAGATATCTCTGAGTCGCCCATATTTGTGGTGACTACTTGTGTGATTACATGGAGCGTCATTATCCGACCTTTGTGAGAATCCACATTTGAAGAGGAATAACAAGCTGAAGAATTTATCACAAAATTTTACAGCCAAATATGATTTGATTCAAAATCTGATTTGATCTCAAGTAATGATATTCGATTTGATTTGATGTGACACATTTTTGGTGCCTGCAAAAAAATTGGCATGCAACTGGAAACCACCTCAAACAACATCCCAGTTTAACAGCAACCCAGCGGTTGTTTCTGGCATGAGACTTGTTTCAGGCTCAAATCTCACTATATACAGCTAAATTATTAAACTAGCAGTCACACGCTTTTTTCATTCAACAGAAAGCCAATAGGTTGTCTTTCGTACAAAGAGATGGGTTGTGTTTTCTGTGGTTGTTCTCTTCTTTTCTTTAAGAGGAAACCAACACAAATCTGCCACGTGAATTTCTACCATTCAAACACATGTTGGCAAACACCAGACATATCACAATTTATTTGTGAATAAAACTGGTTTTTTAATTTTTTATTATAAACACTTTTTTATTTATTCTCAATTTTCCCTATGTTTGAAATATTGATGCACCAGAATTGATTATAAATCTCACTTGACAGTAAGGCTACACGCAAGCTTTTGAGAGTAAGATTACAAATTAGATATGAAAATGCATGTTTGTGGAAACTGAGAAAAGTATACCATAACGATATAAAGTATTGTGCATGCAGGAGAAGAAATATTCATTTTCAGGCGTCAATCAATATGTATATCAAACTTAACAGAACCCTCAAGTTGAAAGCTTGGCTAGAGAAATCCTCAGAAGTTGAAAGCCACAGAATCTAGAAGACTGAGGCCTCCAAATACTAAAGAGCCAAAGAGTCTTGCCACCACATAACCAACAAACATGTTGATGAAAGACAAAAATGAATGCCAGGTAGATGAGAAAGAGCTAAACGTCGAATGGAGACGTAGACAAGAGCATCAAATTTGTGGGAAGATCCCATGCATACAACAGATATGTTGCAAATAAGTTGGTGACATGGCTTCTGTAACATATTGATCAATTACTTCCGTGACTTAAAACAAAAAAATTAAAAGCAAATATACAATTTGTTCATTGGGCTGTGGTCAAAAGCAACAAAACCTGCCCTCCATTCAATGTAATATCTATGTGAATAGTTGATGTAACAAAGGAGTTGAGCTTCAACGAATCCAAGATTCAATCAACAGATTAAAAATGTGAAATATTATGTTATAAACATTATGGCAAATGATACTACATGAAAGAGATGATCTTCCCAAAAGAAAGAAGAACCTGTGGAATTTTGTGAAACCAGAGAAAGAAAAAAAGGAATACAGCCTAGTTAACAGGAAACTCCAAGTATACAAACGGGGACCATTTTCCTGTCCCCGTACCTACAATCTTTGGTGACTAATGTATATATATAATAATTGTTCCCTTATTCATTTGCTCATGTATTCTGACTGTAATGGCATCCCCATCCTCATTTCAATAGAATTGGCTTCTGAAATTTTCCAAATATGGTTTTAAGACACCGACAACTGAGAAACAATCTAACAAGAGGTTGGCATGAAGATGCTGTTTCTAGAGAAAGGTGCCACCTGCACTCACGGGTAAGTCATTATTTTGCCAGCATTTTATTTGAAGATTCTCAGATTACAGGAAGTGGATTTTCATATGCTTTGTTTTCAGCAATAAAAATTAAAAAGCACAAGGAATTGTTGCGTATACCACTTTGTCAATTGATCTGACAAGATTAATGAAAATCAGGAATCATTGATGGTCATCTTCATCTAATTTGATGGGGGAGTAGGAATTCATGATATTCTGAAGCCAGTCAATTAATTCTTTCAAGATGATAGAATAAGCTGTTATTGTTTTTGAACCAGAACAGTAAACAAATAATCAGATAAATCAATCAACAAATGACACCAAAACTTATCCTGGGGAAACCCTCCTACACGAGGGAAAAACCCAGCCCGCCCAAAATATCTTCTTAATTGAATAATCAAAGGGACTCAATACAAAGCTCACAAGCTTTAATCTGGAAAGAATCCTTCACAGAGATTGTTAACACTTAACAATCACTCATAGAAGTTATTGAAGCTAGAATGCCTTTCTTCACACACACTGTCATACACCACAGAAATGATACACATAATCACAGAGGTATCAACAAAGAAGGTCTGACAGTCAAACTTCAGTAGACATTCAGTATCTTCACACTGGCTGCTCCAGCAGTTATTTCTCTTTACAGATTGAACAATTTGTCTATAGATATCAGAATAGACATCAGTCCCTAAAGTCTCACAGAAAATAATTAATACTGAAAATCTTACAAGATGTGTCGATCAAGCACACAGATCGAATACACTATATTACTATAGCTGATGTAAAACAGAAAGCAATTCACAAAAGACCAGTTGAACAATACTGATGCAACAACACATCTGCTGTCGAGAGATGCTATATGTATTTCTGTTGCAGCATCTATCGATTAGTCTTCCCAGAACGGAAGTCTCCACGAGGAGCACACAGAGTCACTAGCTCATGCGGTATATACTCCATTCGAATCGAATGGTCTTCACAAAGGAATGCAAGGGGGCAGCCGTTACAAACACCGACGGCACTCTCCATTTCAATAATGGTAGTTAAAACATAACCCGTCCATATATCAAACCGTGAAACGGCAATCATCAAGGCCACAGGTAAGACACGTCAATCATAACTTGAGCCACCGCAAACATTAGGAAGACCCGATGCCATGTCATCACAAACCTGATATGAGGAGGGAATATCAAGCAACTCTTGTAATGACAAGGAGAGGAATAACCGATGACATATAGATGTAAATATATGAATAATAAAACAGTTCGATGTCAGGTAACGATACCATGCGAATAAAAGACTCCAGACGAGCACATTGAATAATAACACTTGCACATTAAGTCTGAGCAGTGACGGCTGTGAGTGGTTGACATTACATATATGAAGGAGCTCTCTCGCAGCTACTGCTTCCAACATTAACATAAGCAGGGATACTTTTGCAGCTCCAGCAAAGCTTTCATATGCAGGGATGGCATCAAGCTACAGCAAGGCTTGCTGCTAAAATTAGGAATTGATGATTCATGGATCTTATATCAGTTTAAAGTTTCATGATGGTGAGGCAGTAGTTTCCTACATCACAACACAGTTTTTTAAATGGCTGTGCATCGACAAACCTTTCATTTTTTTTGATATTTCAGATTACTCCCGGTTGGTTAATATTTTAAATGCTCCTGTAATGGTGTAGTTTATGTTATAAAATGAGCGTAAAAATATGATATTTGCCTTGCAAGAAAACAGTGTCCAGAATATAGTAGGCCCTGTTTGAGACACGAAGAGCTCCCAC
Source organism: Chamaecyparis obtusa (assembly GCA_027943335.1). NCBI lineage: Eukaryota > Viridiplantae > Streptophyta > Pinopsida > Cupressales > Cupressaceae > Chamaecyparis > Chamaecyparis obtusa. Next base: position 273,705 of record BSBK01010113.1, read on the forward strand.
TGTAATACATATCTTAAATGAAAAACTTAATGAATATGATGATACTTATGTGGGTTCCCCAGTGTAAATAAGATTAGTAGGCGTCCTAAAAAAGAGCGCCCCAATTTGTGAATGACAAGTAAAGTGAATTGCAGAGAATAATGATAAGTGATAACAAAAAAGGCAATGAAATCTTTTCAATTTATAGAATCACCTCAATATAGAGAACTCTTTAAATTTTCTTACAAATGCCTCTCTTTTTTCTTGACAATTCCTCCATAAAACCATAGCATACGTAATACTGCTATGTAAGTTTATAAACCTTTAAGAAACTTTCAAGCCTAATCCCGAAAGAGCCCCTGGACGAAAACGTAGACTGTAATGTCACATGAGGAGATTCCATTTAGACCTGTAAATATTTTTATAAATATCATGTAATACTTGTATTTGTGAGAATCCAGAGGTGGAAGCCCCTTTTGCCACGCAACATGTCTTATGCAAGTTTATAAACTTTCAAACCTAATCCCAAAAAACCCCTGGAAGAAAATGTAGACTGTGATGTCACATGAGGAGATTCCATTAAGACCCGTAAACCTTTTTATAAATATCTTGTAATACTTGTATTTGTGTGAATTCAGAGGTGGAAGCCCCTTCGGCCAGGCAACATTCTTATCTCCCTCATCCTGTTAGGTCTAACATGAGAGGGCCATATAAGGTAAACTTGATCTGAAATATGTATTAATCAAAACTTTAAAAAGTCCTCCTTTCATATGAGAACTAAGTAAAAGCTGCGTCTGTTTCTACGAGTCCTACAAATTGGATTGAATTTTTATGTAGAGTACCAAACAAAACACTTACTAAAATTGGGGTTCCATAATTTTACTTTTGATGAAGATTATCCTTGGATAATCGTGGATTTTGCCAGCCATCGTGGACTTTCCCAACCAGTTTCTTGCAGGTATCCTGTGACTGAAGCAGAAAGGAACCCGAAACACTGAGATCCATGATTCACACAAGACACAAAACAAACTATTTGAAGCCCTCAGATAATAAAAAGTAAGAGATGAATCAAAGCAACAATCAAATTAACCTGAACTCCAAAATTGACAAAAAACCCTAAAATAATCATACCTGTATTATCCTGTGATGCCTTGCAAATGTCCTGGGTGATTTGTACGTTATTCTCGTTTAAGTCCTTTAGTCTTTGATATCATCATTCCTATGAAATCTATATAATGTTTTTATAGGTGAAAAAGCATACCCTCTAAGAAAGCCCCAACTTTTGAATCATAAAAAAAAAAAGCAGTGAAACAAAATAAAATGATATTTAGAAACAAAACGGAAGAAGGGCAAAAAGATAATTGCATTAGTATTTAGAAGCTTATGAGGGTAACTGTAGTTTCAACAACACTAGAATCTGCCATCTCTATTCATTGGACTAAAATGATGGACCATAGATCACAGAGCGCGATCGTGAACATTGATGTGAGAATTCCACATAATTGTATGCAAAAGCTTTCAGATAAAACAGTAGTTTGGAGTTGTTAGGAGGCATATTGATATGAAAATTCTGAAAGACCTATCATGGCACTTAACACAAGGTAAAGGAGATAGAACGAGGAAGAGATAATAAGAATAACCAGCACTGCAGAAATTGGACTCTTCAAGAGGTCATAAATGGGCTTCAATACGGTGTACAGTGCACCTGTGCCGACTGTGAAGAAGTAAAGGCCGTATCTCCTCATGTTTTCCCAAAATTCTTCAACAAGGGGACCCTCTGGTCCAAATGCCCACGCTGGCTCTATTGAGCCCACCATCATCCACGCCCCTAACCCTAATCCTAACCCTAGACCTAGCAACACCGTTTTCCCCCCACCCGCAAGCCCCAGCCCCTGCTTCTCTTTCTCCAAAGACATGTCTCTGCCATTGCGAATAGCATGAGGTGCAGAGCGAAACCTGGTAAATGCCGACAAATGCGTGTCTACTTGTACAGGGGCAACACAGCTCCCGCATTTCCTTGCAGGGATTTCAAAGCTCCACCTGCTGCTTCTTATTGTGGGCCTCAACAGGGCTGAGAATGGCGCCAACGTAAAACTCATGTCTGCCAAATAACAATGGCTTGCTCTCAATGCTCTTACCTCCCCTTCCTCCTCGATATCAACTCCACCTGATCAAGTCCATGTGATAAAGTCCCCCACGATTTCGTCCACTGATTTTACAATTATCTTCTTCCCTCACCGTTTCTCTTCGGTGTCTCCTTTCCCTTCTTTTCTTTCTATTCATCCTATTTACTTTCTCATTTGAGTTTAACGTCATTCTCTTGGTTTAAAAATTTCTCTTGGTTAGAATTTTGTTTTAAATATCTTTTTATTTCCTCTTCTTCTGTTTGCTCCTTTAATTTATAAATTTGTTATTTCACTTATTTATTTTTATCCCCTCTTTATAAATATATATAATTTTAATTATTCGTTATGATGAAGGGTTACTTTCTATGAAATTCTCCAACTTCAATTTAAAATCGACAATAGAGAATATCCAAAATAATATGTAAAACGATTCAAATTTAAACTAACTAGCAATTACATGTGCAAGGGAACGCCAATTGAAGATATGTGTATGGGAAAATTATTTAGTTAAAGTCTATAATGATATAATGTAAATGTAAATAGTATTGATAGTATGTCTTGGAATAAAGCTAAATTATTATAAGCATTTAATTTTAGAATCTTACAATTTAATAGTGAAATGGAAATGTTTAAAATAAAGGTTTGATAACTAGACATTGTTTTATTTACGACTATACAATAGAATATATTTGTCAAATACAAATATACTTGAAACATTGTAAAATAATATTTATAAGTTTGCGGCAATTTTTTTTCTTTTGTTATTAATATTGTTAAATATATTGAAAGATTAAATAATAGAAAGCAAAGAAATATAAATAACTTTAGAGAAAGAGACTAAATATATTTTTCTTTAGAGAAGTAAATATGATTAATGTCCGAACAGTGTGGTGAAGGTGGGGAAGTACAATAAGAGGCTATAAAACTATTAGAAATACATTGTTTATTAAATATAAAACCTTATATTTTGATCGATTAGTATATATTTAATGTAAATTTATTGCTTCTTATCTAGCACATTTCAAACTTTCTTAGCACATGGCTAATTAAAATATCAACATTCTTTTATTTAGGGAAATGTTTATTTTCTAGGGATGCATCTAACATAAGTATTTTCCTTGTTGGTGGTGTACTTGCAACTAATCTTTGTTGTTGTATGTAAATGTTGAAGATAGATACTTCAATGAGATCATTAGTATCTTCATAAAAAAAACTCTCTTTAATACATTTTTTGTGTATTTATTCATTAAGGTAATTAAAGTATATTTTGGTAGCACATATGAAATGGTGGTTGTCATGGTTATTACTTAAATGAATTCTTTTGTGGTATATACATTTAGTTGCTAGACATTACCATAGTCGTAATACTTTGTCATACCCTCGCCTCTTTAGAATTCATTTTCTTCTTTGATTTTGTGGTAACAACATACTTTGATGGAGCATGAAAGTAGTAGTATGCATCACACTATAATGAATCTTGATGAAAATTCACATGATCCTTCATTAAATAGTTAAGAAGGTATGTGTCTGGATATCCTTGGTTTACATTTTTTTATTATTCATAATTGTAAGGTTTGTTATGAAATCCCTAACCTTCATTGAAGAGGATGGAGTATTTACATGTTATATCATGAAATATATTTAAAGATACATGCAAATAAATAAATAGAATGCAAAATGTTGGACATGACATTTAGAAATTTGAACATTGTTACTAGAAATGTAACAAGCATTAAAATCATAACAACAATAAATTACTAAGAATTGAACACCTTTAATTTACAAGTTTTTGAAAAATGATATTGCTATGCATAGAGAAATGAAAAACTATATTGTTCTTTGTATTAATTATAAGTAAGCTTCTTTACATCACTTTTGTGCCTAGAGTATAACGCGATGAAAATATGGAAGATGAAAACTATAGTTAATACTAGTGGAGATCAATTATATGATACAAAAAATAAGGCCATCCACAAGTACATATTATCTAACTGTCATCAAAAGAAAAGTTTTTTATTTCTTTGAACCAAGTCTTCAACAGTAGGGGCCCATCTGAATGTCTGAATTTGGTGATGTTTGCAGCAATCAATTTGTGCAATGTAAGACCTTCAATAATGACAATTGTCAAGGGAAGGGCAACAAACACAACAATTTGAATAGCAACATCTATGTGGTCTTTGTTTTTGTGGTCTACAAACTTAGCCATGTAATTAGTGACATTGACCTGGTAATCAATATCATGTGCAAAGTAGTACATTATAAGATGGAGGTTTATACAAATAAACACAGTAATGTGTGTGGCAAAAAGAAATTGTTAATATTCATAACATTTAAATAGAATGATAAAGTTGTGAAAGAAGAAACTAGTTTACATGTCTAGTAGAGCTATCAGAAGTATAATGTCTCATGAAGTATTAGAGCCAATATCATCTGTAAGATGTAAATTACATAATTTATGGTAAGTTGAACAAAAGAACTCAAAGAGAAAGTAAGAAGCTTAGAGAATGGAAAACATGGTAAGAAGGAATGAACCTTGCAAGAAAAGGTGGTCATTAATATTAGTTAATTACATATAAATTGTATATAAATGTAATTGGAAAGAGTGGCAAGTTCAGCTTTTGGCAGAGCAAGAAGTAGTGAGTTTCAAAAAATGAGCAAATACCAAGGGTAGAATCAGTAGATTGTTGGAGTTGTAATCTTCAAAAGGAGGTATTAGTTTGTCACCTACAACAAAACCAAAAAGAATAGAGCAGCCAAAATTTTGGGAGAAAAAGATGGATACTTTAAAAAAGTGGATGGGGTGAATAATAGAGAGTATTTATTGACGTCAATCAAAAGAATATTGTATTTTAAAGTTGAGGGGGGAAGAGTGTAGTCTATATCCAAGTCACCTAGACCTGGAATCTTTGGTTGCATTCCAGGATACTTATATACCCATCAATTCCATGGGATCAAGGTGTCTTGGATGCACACTTAATTATCAGTATGTAGTACTATTGTATGCTAAGTTTGGATGTAGTTGTTGAACAACCCCATAATAGGTAATAATAATCATGTCATGGCTTCTCCTAGGAATAGTATATTTGAACTAAGTATTATTTTCCCTATCATGAACTACATTTAAATTGTCAACCCAGGGGCATATACTTGAAATTGGACAGCACAGTTTGTGCACTAAGTCTCTCATGGAGTCATTTTGCTTAAGCTGCAGGAAGGAAAATACATTAAATAAACTCACTATTGTTGCAGGAAAGTAAACACACACATCTACTAATGGAAAATGGTGTTGACAGTTATATCTTCAATCCTAGTCTATTATGTCAACCCAAAGCATTTGCAATGATCATTTCTCCAAGTGTTGCAGGAACATACATAGTGTATAGTGCTATAGGAAAGAATAGTGAACTCTACTTGAATTGTTGTAAATGCTCAAACAACTTAATCTACTCTAATCTAATCCACCTTCCAAGTGGGCCCCCTTGGTCAGCTTCTACTAGCTACCAACACAAATTGAACTCAAAATCACTTCTTCATTATATTTCCATAAAATTGATTACATTATCATGAGACAACATACAAAACTAGAAAATTAATTTTGCTTTAGCTTTATATCAATAACACAACCATATGACTAACTTTATATCTAACCATCATCTCCCTTTATATAGAGGATCAATGCTTATTTGAACACAAAAGATAACTTCTAATTAACTCGTGCCATAAAGAAAAGAAAGTACAACTGTCCATGACAAAATAACATAAAGGCTACATAACCACTTAACAAAATATTTATCATAGAGAAGATATAGCATAAACATGTTCCTATATTTCCTAGAACGGTTCTTCCTTCAAATTGTCAGGCATGTCTCGTGACACCACAATGACTTTCCATCATCGTGACTAAGTCTTCCTCTCTTTTTATCAATGCTCTTTGATCCATTCTGCAGTCATTCCTATTTCCTTGGCAAGTTAGTAGCATATACATATCTCCAAGCATTTAACCATTCAACTAATCCAAATATTAGAGCACACATTCAAACGACTATATGAAATACTGTAATATATGTATAATATTTGGAAAAAAGGTATTTAGAGTATATCAACTATTATCTACCCATGGGTTTTGATGGTTTGACTGTACTTATAGCATATTAACAAGTTCAAATACTCAAAGGTATAACAAGTGTCTTAGAAATGTTTGAAACAGAGCATAAAAATATCATAAAACAAGGACAAATTATAGAGCCATCATTTTCCCCCTATGATCATAATGCTTGTCCTCAAGCATTGCATTTCTTAGTTATTCCTCTAAATTCTCCTACTTTTGTCTTTCCTCTTCTCTTGCTCTTGAAGGTATAATAAAATCCCCTAGTTTTCTCCCAGTAATCGACCCTTTAATCCTCTTGAAGTTGATCTATCTTTGTGGCCCATTGACATCATACAAGGGCCACATGAGCATTGGTGGCTAAAATGTTAGAGGACACCAGAGTTTGTGTTGTATCTACCTCCCTAATTGCATATACTTGGGTGCCCTATTTATGGTTGCTTCAAGGTTAAGGGGGTTGTGTGGCTTTGATTTCTTGAAGGCTTCTGGTAATCTGCTCCACCTATTTCTAGCACCTGCTAAAGCTCGCTGGAAGTGAAATAGGGAATTCCTTGATATTCTTTGTAAATCTTTTCTCTAAAAACAAAAAAATTCTCTTAGGTTTCTGCTTTTATTTGTCCATAGGTAAGGTTTAATTAGTCCCTTAATAAAATATCAGGCTTACTGCTTTTAGCCCTTAGGGGTAATTTTTTTTACCTCTCTAGATATATGTAAGCATCTAACTGTATGTCATAGTTAGTCTCATTATGCATCCATGACATTAGATCTATCAAGTGAATATCTCCAATATAGAGTAGAGGAATCCAGTCAGTTTCATCAAGGAAAATAAAATTGTGGAGATAAAGTTCACAAAGTAAATTTTGTCGCGAGGAAGGAAGGGATTGGTATAGTCCATAGAATTTTTTAGCTGTTTTAAATTCTGACTCCTTATCCTTAATGGTCATCATTAATTGAAACATAAGAAATTGTTCTTTTAAACATATAGCATAAACCCTAGGAGGAGGCCTATGGGTAATAATCTAATTAGCCAACTTTAAAGCATGGTTCATTTTCTGCTTTTGCCTTTGCAATTTCTCTTTTAATTCCTTTATTTCCTCCCTTTGTTCATCAATTTCTTTCTGCATTTTCTTCCTTTCTTCTTTCCAAAGAGTTCTTTTAAACACAAATTGGTTATACAAACTGAAAAGGAGAGACTAAAGAGTAGGTGGGCCAAATTCTATGAGTTGAGGCTTCCCCTTCTCCCTATAGGTCTTCTCAATATAATCAGTTAACCAGGTTCTTTTGAAGGGCACAATAGCATTTCTTGGAAAAGAGTGAGTTGGAGCTTGAGCCATCTGAGGTTCTTCTTGCATGTCTTCCTAGACTTTTTGTTGCATTTTCTGAGGGTCACTATGTTGTTGAAGTGGCTCTTGATGAGTACTTCCAAGCTTATTAGTGAGTGAATCATTCACATTTTGGGAATTATTTGGAACAATTGTGTGTACTGGAGAATTATTAGAAATATGATCCATATGAGGCTCAAGGGTAGGTTGATCTGATGAGACAGATATGTCATCTAGAGGAATATTTGGCACTTTCCCTCTCATTTGGGAGCTCCTCAGCAATGGATTCTTTGTAATATATACTATTTTCTTTCTAGTAGTTTTCTTTAGTCTCTCTATTGTAGGAGTGCTTGCTGTAGGAAACAACTTATTTTTCTTATTTTTGGAAATTGTAGGGATTTGGGTTTGGTCTTCAACCTCGAGAACTGAAATTCCTTCATCAATTTTTATTTTCCCTTTTCTTTGGGCAGTGATAGATGCATTTTCCACTAGAGTAGGGTGTTTTTAGGCTCCACTCCTTGTCTAGTTGTCTCGGGTGTTGGTTAAGAAGGAATATCACTCACATGGACAGGTTGCTCAACAGGGTCATTCTGGGGATGCAAAGTCTTGATTTGGAAAAATTCATTCCAGATTAAAGGAGATACATCCCTAAGTCACCTCTCAACAAGAAATTTAATTAAAGCATGGTGAGTGATAGAGTTGGTTTTTCCTTTTTGGGTTTCTTCTACACCAATACTCAACATATTGTAGAGAATATTTGGGACATTAACTAGAGAGTTATGCCTAACATAACTAAGCAACTTGAAATGATGTGCATGTAAATGATAAAAATGTCCTTCACAAGTGAGGTACCTTATCCTAAGTAAGATTAAGTAAAGTGTAATTAGGAATATTTAATTACACCAACAAGTATGTACATGGTTAAGAATGTTAGTGCATAAACATACATTCCTTGCCATGGAGATTCAATATAACAATTATGTGTTCGAAATATACATATACACACATAAATATTTATACACACACCATATGTTGGTTCCTCCAATTGATGCCTAAGATAAACCTAAGGATTTTCCCTCTCCTATCAACAGATATCTTAGATCAGTGGTCAATTGACAGGAATGATTTACACATGCAAATAATTCCTCTATACTTCAGGCTCTGCAAGACCCAGGTGGGTGAACACAAGCAATATCTACAAATTTATGACAAATGACAAAAATGTTGCTATATCCAACATATGACTCTTATCTAAATAGACCAAAACTCATAAGAATTACTTTAGAATTGGCACTATTTTGATTGAATATCATTAATAACAACTAAGAGGTAGAATCTTTACTCAAACCCATACCCAAACAATACATTAAAAGACATTTGATAAATGGGTGTTTATGAAACAAGACTTGGACAACACCAATAGACCAATGCTTATCCAAGGGCAAGGACTCAAATCCTAAGTAATGAATGCAAACCTAGACAATATATACTTCAAATTAGTGAGCCCTTTATGCATCAATGCCTAACAATAATCCAACTCCTTCCATTTTTACATAAACCATTCTTATGAATCTAAATTGCATTTCAAATTCATTGTAACCTACGAATAGAATTTAATTAATTATTATAATGAAACCCACATACATAGTTACATATTAACAAGGAATTTGCCAAGACATATTAGAATATTTTAAATACTTTGATTCATATGAAATCTGAAACAACTTATGGAGACAACCTCTCCAATAATTTTACAAATATTCTTATAAACTAATTGAGACTACTGAAGGAAAATTTCTATATTCATCTATCCAAAAAATATCCATAATACAAAAGATATTTACAACTCTATTCAATATGCCCCAAAATTGAAAACATTCAAATCCCTTTACAAAGAGAGAACAAAAGAATATATAGAAGAGAAGAATAATTCATTGCATTTTGTAGGTGTTTTTTGTCAATTGGCCAATGATCTCAGGTTTCTATTGATATAAGAAGGCTAATTCTTAGGAAAACCTGAGACATCATTTGGAGAAACCAACAAATTGGTGACTCTACTGGGAAAAAGAGTTGTGAAAATTTGTTCATACTATCCTAGATTCTCTGGTATCATTTGTAAAATCAATACCCAGTTGAGTTATCCCATTTGAATCACCAAAAAAATGGAGACTATATTGGGGAAGCTAATGTTAAATCCATTTGAGTTAGAGTCAAGAAGATGTTAAGAATCTAAAATTTGTTTCAGATCTATGTAGTTTCAGCCTGGGAGTAATTATAGTGTAACAAGTTTGAAAGAGAGGGTGTGACTTTGTTGTTGGTAGAAACCCAAAATAAATATGGGTTTCAAATGGCTTCTTGTTGTTTGAAAATTTTCTCTGCAAGGAGGTGGGGACTCTAAAAGAAGAATCTACTAAAAATTTGAGGAAAGCCTTAAAATTAAAGTTCTATTGCTGCAATAAAAGTTCTAGGTATTTTCAGAAGTTTCAAATGAATATTTCCAAACCTGAAATTTATTTTTGAGAAAAATGGCTTCCCTATTTAGTGGAATCAGCACTAGTTGAAAGGGAAATGCTAGAAATATATTTGCATACTCTTTTGTTGTAAATTTCAACTCATATGTTCTGTTGTAATATACAAATTTATTGAAGTGATGTATCAAGCATAGTTATAGTCAATATGTATGTGGTTATATGCTTGAATACATGTTATATGTAAATAAGGTGCAATGTTGTAAGTCACATGCTTGTAAAAGAAAAATAAAATGTATTGCAAAACCTTTCAACCTTGTGTATTTCCAAGTGTAACCATGCTTAGTGAGCTGTCACAATTGTGTAATAGAAGAAATTTTAGTTCTGAAAGGTATAGGGCTTTAAGTTTTAGTGGTATCCATGGTTACCCAAATCATATTATAGTTGAGATAAGAGAAAGATTACCTAGATTTAGTGGTACAAAAGAAGAGTCAACTGAAAGACATCTAAAATTTTTTATTGAGTTGATAGAGAACCATGAGGTTGATCATGAGGACATCATTATAAGATTGTTTGTGCAATCTTTGATGAGTGGTGCTAGAGAATGGTTCTAAAATATATTCCCATAGTCAATTAGCTCTTGGAAGGAGTTTGAATAAGCATTCAATGAATAGTTTGATGAGTGGGTTAGTGAATCTACCTTGCTCACTAGTTTCTTTGATATTCACATTCAAGATGAGGAGCTAGTCTCAACTTTCAATATCATATTTATGATAACACTAAGGAATTCCTAAGAAATCTAGATGTTAGGATACAATGACACTCATGATATATCAGGGTGCATTTAACAAGAAGATGAGCTATACATTAATAACGAAGAACCCCAAAAAAATATGGGAAGTTGTATCATCGGAAAATGGAAGCAGTTCCATTTAGGACTAGTTTAGCCCTTCGAGTAGGTGGTTTGGTGTCATGTCAGATGCTTTCATGGGATCTCTAGCTTGGATCATGTTTTTCCCCTTGTTCTGCCCTTTTCTCCACCTCTTTCCAACTTGTTTATGGCACCCTGACCTGAAACCCTGAGATTCTTAACCTCAGGGTCAAGGTCGACCTTCTGGGTCAAGGTTGACCTCAACCTTGACCTAGATCAGAGTCGACCTCAACCTTGACCCTGCGTCCAGATTTCAGACTCTAGAAGTTTTTGGATGTCGAGTTTCAAAAAGTTTTATTTCCTACTTCTAGGTCGACTGGTTCGGATTTCGGAATGGTAAAATCTTAAATTATATTTAATCTAGGTCCATTTCTAGGGGTTAAGGTTTAAATGGGAATTTAATTCTCCTATGTCAGCTTCTCTAGAAGTTTGTGCCCTAGACTAGTATAAAAGGAAGCCTTCCTCTCTCATTTTCACATCCATGATCAAGCATCTTTTATCATCTTTCATCTCGATCTCAACTCTCCAAGTGTTCAAGAAAGCATTCTCAATCAAGGAAGCATTCAAGTCATAGTCTACATTCAAGAATTCAAGTTCTCCATTGAAGATCAAGGATTCAAGCTTTCAATCCTTTGGAGGGATTTGGTTCAAGCATTCAAGATTCATCATTCAAACCCTAGATCTATCCATCATGGTGGTGTGATCTTCCTTCAAGATCCTTTGTTCATCTTCAAGATCTATTCATTCTCCCTTCAAGGTGGATTCCAAGCATACAATCATGGAGTTTTTTATTTACATTTGTTAGTGTTGAGTCCAAGCTTTCATATCAACATACTTGTTTACATTCCAAATACAATTGCATATCTATTGAATATCATAGCCTCATTGTTAGATCTTCTTCTACTACTTGCTAGAATTCTCTATTTCAATTCTATTTTAAAGGTTGATTCCAAACCGGGGTTTGACCAAGGAAAACCCCTCATCCAAACAACAAAACCATTTTTCTTGCAGGTACAAGTATAGGACAATGAATTGCAGTGCATATCTAGATACCCTTTTTGGTGAACTTTCGGGATCTGTGAACAGAATTTTTGTCGGAGCAGTGCAGGTCAAGGTCGACTTTTAGGGGTAAGATTGTGCCCCAGGGCTAAGATCTTACCCCTATTTTGGGTCAAGGTTGACCTCTCTTAGAAAGATAGAAGGTTTATGGGTTTTCTCTGTTTCTGTGTTTCCAGGCGAGATCCGGTTGCATAATTTCTTGAAACTGAGTACAGACACCAGAAAATAGTGATTTCTGAATCTGCTTCCTTTCAAGATAAGTATTCATGTTTTATTAAGTCTTGTATATCCACAACATTTTCCACACACACATCAACACTCAACACATCCACACTTTAAACATAGATATAAAAATATATCTCAGATATATTTTTATATCTTACATTTTGGTGAACCCACGATAGATAACTCTTTCTTTTTTGGTGTTAGATCCTTTGTTTTCTTTCCTTAAGATTAGACTTATTTTATGCTCCTGCATTTTAAATTTAAAAAAACAAAAAAAATCTATATATTGCACAAAATACAAAAATATTTCTTGCATTTCATTTGCTATGAAGATCTTTAAGATGCTTTGGTGTATGGTTATTTTCTTTATTATCCTCCTCTTGGCATCTCTTTATCATACTTATGATGTTTATGAGAGTATCATCGATTTTGTTATGTTTGTCACTCTTCATGTTTCACTTGCCTATGCTATTGTGAGATTTACTGATAGTAGTCTTCCTACTTTCAAAACTTTTATTAAAGATTTATGTGGTGGACTTATTACTCTTTTGGATTATATGAAGAATTTGGTAGATGATACACCATCTCCTAATCTTCATAATCCTAATCCTATCATCCCTAATATAATTTCTAATCTTCCTAATTTGAATCCAATTCCTAATATTCCTAACATGCCTAATTCTCCATCTGCTATTCCTAGTTCTTCTCATACTTATGATGAGGCTCAAACTATGGTTCATGATGCAGATGTGCAAGAATTCTTGGATTTACCTTCCCCTTCTTATCCAATCCAAGATGATATTAAAGGGAAGAGAAAAGAAACTTCTTCTAAACCTATTATTCCACCTTATACAACCTTTGCTCATGAACACAATAAACAATCACCTCATGCAGAAGCTTTACATGATATGTACACTACATGATATAATATGATGGCTAAACAAGGTTATAAAGGTTTAGGGATTGGTGTTAATGAGTATGGTATCAAGTATCTAGTTCATATATCCCCTAAACAAGATATGCATGGTCTTGGTTGTTTGCAATCTAAATTTAAGGTGGTTGATTTTGATCATCGACCTCCTCTTCATGTTCTTCTTCCAACACCTACCTTAGATTATCCTAGTACTCCTCAAGATGTGGCTAAGAAGGTGTATGTTCAGTTACTGAATTCCAAGAAAGAAATCTTTAAACCTATGTCGAATGATGCTCTATCCAAGTACAAATGTCCTTTTCCCTACAGCAATACACATTTACTTGCTGATTGTGTGCATTTCAAGTTATATGTTAGAGAAAGAACTGCTTTAGGAATTATGTCCCATTCTTGTGCGGTTTTACAATTCCTTCATAGCTTTGATAGGGAGAATCCCCTTTATTTTTCCATAATATAGATATTTTATCCTCTTGTCTCATGACTGGGGGGCAAGAGGTATTTCAACCAATCTTCTAGGATCCATTAGGCTCTTAGCATATATTTTGTCTTGAGCTTAATCAGTATTCTTTCAATCTTTCCTCCCTATGGTTTTGTATTATGTTTATAATCATCCATAGATTCTATTTTTGTATTCAAGATATCTTTTCTAAAGACTTTTTTGCAAAGGTATCCCTTGCTTTCATCACTGGGGGGCAAGGTTCTTCCTTCTTTCTCTTTTTCTACGGATCTACTTCCCTTAGCTTAGTTGCATTTATTTATCTTGCAGCATTATTTCATTATACTGACTAAGGTTTTGGCTATGGATATCATTTTATGTGAGAGGTTGTTGTCCTAGGTCATCACCTCTTCTTTATTTTGCAAATTATGTTCTTTAAAAATTCTTGCCCTGGCTCTAGAGTTAGAGTTTGACTCTTTTCTTCAAAGATTCCTCTTCCTCTTGATTACAGGGGGCTAGATGATTGAATCTTTGTTTCCCTTTGAAAGATGATATTTTATCTAAAGCACTCCTCTATGGTGGGGATCTTGTTGATAAGATCTCTTTCTTTGAGGATCCTTTTTCCATAAGTGACATATCCTTTGCATGATTATCTATGCTCTTGGATGTAAGGGTCAATACCCTTCGCTAAGAATATAGTGTACATTGTTGTTAACAAGATATCTCCTTAACTTGTGAAGCAGGTATCCTCCTCTTCCTTATCATGTCTCCCTTATGCCACATTTTTCAATTTTCAATATGCTAAATCCTCCAAAGGTAATGCACATAAGTTGCTAAATCTTGAAGAGACACACATTTTTCAATTTTCAATATGCTAAATCCTTGGAAGGTAATGCATATAAGTTGCTAAATCCTGAAGAGACACACATTTTCAATTTCAATATGCTAAATCCTCGGAAGGTAACACATATAAGTTGCTAAATCCTGAACAGACATGCATTTTCAATTTTCAACATGCTAAATCCTTGGAAGGTAAAGCACATAAGTTACTAAATCCTGAAGAGACATGCATTTTACATTCATAGTGATGCAAGAATGTGGATCTATGGGTATTTGAAAATCTGTCATAAGACACATTACAAATACAAGGCACAATTTTTGGGCGAACTATTGGGTTTTGCTACCTATTGGGCTCTCCCTCCTTGGTGATTCATAGTAAGGTGGGCATCTTACTGAGCAAGGTAATCACTCTCTCTTTTCTCTCTTTTTCACTTTCATGCTAGTAGGATTAGATCATGAAGCTATGTTTTTTATAGTGTTGCTCTTGTCTTTCTTATGTAACCATTTATGCTTTTATAATAGCTTTCCAAATATGATATTAGTATAGGAAGCATTTTTCTTAGCAAGGTTTCCTTTGCTAGTTGATTTGGGTTTGTTTTTGTACTAACCCCTCTTTTTGTTGTTTTCGTACTCTCATGCGTGTATGTTGAGTTAGAATCCTTAGCTTCAGGGTTGGTGTCCTTAACTAAGTGTTATTCTATCACGTTGTGAATCCACTTGGATCTTTCTTCTCCTTTACCAAGAGTTTGTATTGAATCCATACTCTTGCTAAAGTGGGGGCTAAATGTATCGTCAAAAAATGGACGCACTTCCATTTAGGACTGGTTTAGCCCTCCAAGTAGGTGGTTTAGGGTCATGTCAGATGCTTTCATGGGATCTATGGCTTGGATCATGTTTTTCCCCGGTTATGCCCTTTTCTCCACCTCTTTCCAGCCTGTTTCTGGCACCCTGACTTGAAACCCTAAGATTCTTGACCTCAAGGTCAAGGTCGACCTTCTAGGTCAAGGTCAACCTTGACCTTGACCTAGGTCAAATTTGACCTTGAACTTGACCTAGGTCAGAGTCGACCTCGACCCTGACCCTGGGTCTAGATTTCAGAATCCAGAAGTTTCTGGATGTCAGGTTTCAAAAAGTTTTATTTCCTGCTTTCGAGTCGGCTGTTTCGTATTTTAGAATAGTAAAATCTTAAATTATATTTAATCTAGGTCCATTTCTAGAAGTTAAGGTTTAAATGGAAATTTAATTCTCCTATGTCAGCCTCTCTAGAAGTTTGTGCCCTAAACTAGTATAAAAAGAAGCCTTCCTCTCTCATTTTCACATCCATGATCAAGCATCCTTTGCCATCTTTCATCTTGATATCAACTCTCCAAGTGCTCAAGAAAGCATTCTCAATCAAGGAAGCATTCAAGTCATCATCTACATTCAAGCATTCAAGTTCTCCATTGAAGATCAAGGATTCAAACTTTCAAGCCTTTGGAGGGATTTGGTTCAAGCATTCAAGATTCATCATTCAAACCCTAGATCTATCCATCATGGTGGTGTGATCTTCCTTCAAGATCCTTTGTTCATCTTCAAGATCTATTCATTCTCCCTTCAAGGTGGATTCCAAGCATACAATCATGGAGGTTTTGATTTACAATTGTTAGTGTTGAGTCCAAGCTTTCATATCAACATACTTGTTTACATTCCAAATATAATTGCATATCTATTGAATATCATAGCTTCGTTGTTAGATCTACTTCTACTACTTGCTAGTATTCTCTATTTCAATTCTATTTTAAAGGTTGATTCCAATTCGGGGTTTGACCAAGGCAAACCCCTCATCCAAACAACAAAACCCTTTTTCTTGCAAGTACAGGTATGGGACAGTGAATCACAGTGCAGATCTGGATACCCTTTTCAAAAAACTTCTGGGATTCACGAACAAAATTTTTGTCAGAGCAGTGTAGGTCAAAGTTGACATAAAGGGGTAAGATTGTGCCCTGGGGTAAGATCTTACCCCTATTTTGGATCAAGGTCAACCTCTCTCAGAAAGACATATGGTTTCTGGGTTTTCTCTATTTCTATGTTTCCAAGCCAAATCAGGTTGCAAAATTTTCCGAAACTAAGTACAGACACCAGAAAATAGTGATTTCTGAATCTGCTCCCTTTCAAGATAAGTATTCATATTTTATTAAGTCTTGTATGTCTACAACATTTTCCACACACACATCAACACTCAACACATCCGCACTTTAAACATAGATATAAAAATATATCTTAGATATATTTTTATATCTTACAGAATCATTAGAGGCAACCATGAATATTGAAAAGGTGGCCATGTTTGGGATGATTAGGATTTTCAAGCCAAAACCTGTGAGATCTTATGATAAGTCCTATGCAAGTGAGGAACACAGTCTAGATATTGTAAATGATGCTTTAACTAATTACTATCTTGTTTCTCCATTTAAAACTTTTGAGTGTGTATCTTCTTATAGTGTTGGTTATGTTTCTCATGATGTGAAGTTTAAGCCACTAAGTTGCATGGTGTATTCTAACGAAGAAAGCATGCTTCAACATATGCCTATGCCACACGTGCTTGTCCAAAATAGTGCATATGAAGAATTACATAGGGTGTATATACTTGAATGAAGTGTTACAAGTGGTAGTATACATGTTGTCCCATTACAAGCATAATTTCCTATAGTAGATCAAATTGTTTCTCAGTGTCTGTCAACAAAGTGTTTCTAATACAACATACATGGTTGATAAGGTTGAAGCTCAAATTGGAGAAAGTAGTCATATCAAATTTGCTAAAGTCAATGAGGATTTTATTTGTGAGGATAAAAACCATAATTATTTATTTTATGAGAACCATAATGTGAGTGGTTGTTCTAGTTTCAATTATAATGATGTTGATTCTGATTTCTCTTTCCTTGATGAGGAATACTATGATTTTGAAATCAAATGTGGTTTTATTGAAGTCTCTAATCTATTATTTAATGAGGAAGTGAGAATAGATCAAATGATGCTTTGTCATAGTATCATTGAGAAGGGATACCATGTGGTTTCTAACCCACTATATGAAGAAACAATTGAGAATTCAAATGATGAGAATATTATACTAGTTTATACAATGAGTTATTATAATGACCAAGATGAAAGTTTTTTTATTCATTTCCACTCTATGATGTTGATTTTTCTTCTAGTAATAATTTTGAAGATCCTTGTGGTATTAATACGAATGATGATTCTTAGAATGAACCAAACATGAATCAGAGGTTTCAGTGTATAATGATTTACCTGAGTGTTTGCATGATGTGCACAAGTTTGACTATGACACATTTTTCTTTGATATGAAAACATATTCTGAGATAAATCATGATGATTCCAGCCATAAGGTTGAACTTGAATGCTTTGAATTTCTAGTGTAGATGGTAGAGCCTTATGAGCATAGTAAGGGTGTTGATAGTGAAGAGTGTTACATTGTGCATGAATCTTCACCATGATGTGAGCATGAAAAACACATCTTAGATTATGATACCTTTCAGGATATGCATGAGTTTATTATGCCAATGGTCATTGACTGCACTAGTAATGATAAGCATAGCAAAGAGATGAATGATGGTAGTTATTTTTAGTATGGTTAGATTCTTTTCAATGAATGTTTCAGATTGATCATGATGATGTATAAATAAAATCACATGTTTGACAAAGACAAGTTTTGGTTTTACATGTTTGGTGGCCTGGGGCCAACAATCAAAGGGTGTATCTAATTTTTAATCAAGTAAGGAACCCAATAAAATGAAAGGGCACTTGGTTTTCTTCCCTAGAGATCTGGAATCTTTCTATTCCCACAAGGGACATGCATCCCCAACTAGAGCCACTATTGGTACTCTCAAATTTTGGAGAAATTTGGAGTGACCATGTTGAAATTTTGACTAAGGCATAAGATGTGCCCCTGAAAACTATATGAAGAAGCCAACTTTTAGAGCTAATAATTTGAAACCTAGTGAGTATCATGAGAATTGGATTTAGGATTATACTCACCACCTATCATTAGATGTGTGTGTTTATTTTGAACCCCCTAAAATTAGTTTTGACATGTTTTTTATTCACCTAGTTTAAGGGGTTTATGTAATCTGCATTATGCACATGTTCAGAAAATCCAAGTGGCCTACTTTGGAGGCTCGTATCTCATTTCTAGTTGACTATTATGATGAAAGAGCCAAGAATCTCTCTATATTGTTAGTGTCTCAAGGTATCTATATGCAATATTTCAAACTCTCGGGAGTTTGTTTAATATTTTTCCAAAGGGGATGTTGATAGGGTTCCACAAAAGATTAGCATGTTCAGTTGTAGAAGAATGAAGTAGGCTTCTTTGATGGTGAAAATATTTCACCTCAATTGATGTTATGAAAATCCTTCTTTTAGAATGATTCATTGATTGTGAGCCTACAAGCTCCTCATTTTTAGTGGCCTAGTGAAGTGATTTGGTCAGCTTTCAAGGGCATTTCTAGAGCCCCTGGGCTTACTTTAGACACTTAAAAGAAATGACGAAAGTTCAAATTTCACGGATTAATTATTTGATACTCTTGATCTAGATGCATGAAAAAGGGGTCCAAGATCAGTTCCATAGTTTAGTTGACACTAGAACAAAAAAAATTTAGTTGTGCCTACATGGGGACCTGACTTGCTTCATCAAATTATGGCTCAAACAAGGGTTAAAATGAATGAATATGTTATTATTTAAATCATTTTGATTTAAATAATAAGAATACATATTTGGGACATAAAATATTTTCAAACCAAAGATATTATGTCCAAATTCAAATTTAGTTACAAAAGTGGTGAGTACAGAATGGCAGGACTTCGTTTGATTTTAAAGCTTAAAAATTGGCTTAAATAGTTTTTATTGAAATTATTATTTAATAATGTTTTAATACATTATTAAATGTATTGGTGACCAAGACAAGAGGAGGTAAAAAATAGGTCCACATCTTCATGGTGCATTTGAAATAGGTAAGAGATTATTTTAATCTCACCCTACCTACCCGTGCAAGAGATTTGAAAATCAGATTTTATTGGTAGAATCACGAGGTAGTATGTATTGGAATTGACCTGGAATTGGAAAATGGGAATTGGTTAATTGGTATAGGTCAATTATAATTTTGGTCCAAAATGAGCATTCTGCCAATCCACCTTAGAACCTGGACTTAGAATTGAGGCATGGAATTGGAATTGAGAATTGAGAATTCAATTTTGAGAAGGGAAACCAATTCTCATTTTCCAATTCCAGATCAATTCCAACAACCAAACGGAAATAAATCAAAAGAAATTTTGTGCCTTGCATTTCCACTCACAAAATGGGTAAAATCAAGAAACTAGAGTAGAGTTGTAGGGTCATTTGGGTGGGAGATGTATTAGGGTTTTTGGCTCCTTTTGATGGAGTTGTTGCAGAATGGAAGCCATGGAAATGGGATATGGAGGTGCATAAAAATATTTTGAAATTGCTCGATAGCTGGAAGTGGAAATGTTGTGTAGATATATTTACAAAGAAAACGTGGTGGGCATCATTGCAAAATGTGGAAGCGTAGACTTGGCATGTGATCACAAAGATAAGAAACACTACTAAAAAAACTCCTCAAAGGTTGTGATCTCATGGTAGCCATTTTGCAAGAATGCACAATGTGTATTTGGTGCATCTGCTTATAGAAACCTCAATGGATACAATAGGCAATTGGATGTCTAAATTCCACAACCATGCAAAATCCAATTTGCTTGTACCTTAATGGGAAATTTAGAGCAGGGTAATGATGATGAACTATTTTTACAATGTCTCGCAAAGAAATATGTTCTCAGGTTTTCCAATGGCAGTGTTTTCTTTGTCATGGAGGAGTTAAATTTATGGCATGTTGAAATTAATTTATTGAATTAGCTTTAAAAACTTCTGAGAAAATGATATTGGTGGGTGAAATCCAAATAAAGTAACTGCTGAAAATGATTTGTTGATAAAGCTTTGGAAGCTTTCAAGAAGCGAAATGATTGGCATTAGGTATAAATGTCCACTAGAGCAGACAAGGCATGATGAATTATTTTATGGAATCCTTAAGGAATGAGGTCTCATTTACATAATGCAATGTTTGTAGTGTTTACTTGAATGATCTAGTGAAAAAGCATTAAAAATTTTAGGCACATGCTAAAAAATGTTGGTAGAATATACATGGAGTGGGAAGCATACACAAAGCCTGTGAATTATTCTACCATAGATAGGGTGGAAAGGATGTTATATCAAATGAAATCTAGACTTTACATCCACACATTCATTTGTTGTGTCTTCTACCAGAAAGGAAGACAATTGAGCTTTATGGCCCTTAGAAGAGAAATTTCCTTTCAGACAATGGTATTGCACACAAATTCATTGCATAGATGGAAAGTTGATCATGGTTTTTGAGAAGCCCTAAAAGACAGTGATGAGAAGGAAACATTCTTATAGAGGTTAGAGTGATACACTCTCATGGTATAAGAAAAGTATTCAGAGTATATGATGGCTTTAATTGTTTTAGGGATGAATAAAATAAATATTTAAGTGTGCAGATTGAGATGAACTATTTCAGAATGATGGATTTTATTTTCTCAATAAAATAAAATGTATCAAAATGTTTAGTCATTGGTAAGATGACTACATAAAATATGGAGAATCAACATACTTATGTGCATACAATAGGGCATGTACCAAACATTTGGTAAGATGACAATGTGGCCGGATATGTGTGGGTAATTGTTGAGAGTAAAAAATCAGTTACAAAGGAGGACTAATATAGTAAATTGTTTATTGTCAAAGAAGATTGAAAAGACAAGGGGTATTTCATGTAAAATTTTAAGGATCTCACAATAGTATGAAGTGTCATTATTTTCATTTGAGAAACCCAAAGAGATTCCAGATGATGAAGATATTTTTACAGAAAGAAAAAGTAAAGTGCACATATAAGAATAATCAACAGATAGACAAAAGGGACACATGTCAACAATAGATCAAATCTAGAGATTTCCTTCTTTCTATTTATTATTTCTTCTTCTCATTCTTAGGGCTCTCTGAAATTTTGTTTCCTGAAAGCTTGTAAATAACAGTTTAGCGTGTTCCATATTTTGGGTCTTTTGTGCAAGTTGAAGGAGTTTGTTTTTTTGAAGCAATAGTCAGCTAGCTTTGTATTTTCAATATCATTTTTTCATAAAATTGTCTCCTGATTGTATTCTCTTTATTATATAAATTTATTGCATCCAGGATGCTTTGAGTTTGTCATTGCAATTTTCTTGTTTCATCATAGTTCTCTTTCAAGGGAAGAGTTAAACTATTGTGTTTCAAATGGCAATGATTTTGAGTAATAAAAGAGGATTTGTAAAGAAGAATTTTATGATTACAAGGAGTGACTAGTTAATGTTAGGCATTAGTTTATTTAATGTCCACTAGATGCATTTTATTTGCTGATTGGGCACTAGAATGTTGTAAAGCTTAAGGAATATTTCAGAATACATTATATCTAGATATTACTTTATTTTCATGTTATTAGTATTTACTAGTAGGTTAAGTACTATTGTATCAGTTTTTGAGTTTTTGGTCTTAACTAGTGATTAAATGAACTCTTCTACACCAATCAAAATAAATTCTATTTTACATTTCATTATTAATTTGATATTTATGTGTATATAGATGCAAAATTATTAGCTTTATAATATCTACAAATTATTTTTTTAGCATTTGATTGGGTGATTGCATTTGAACTCTTATACGTGGATTTATCACACCCATTGTAAAATATAATATTTTGTGAAACCTATTTTAGCCCATTGTGAGCCCTATCTTATCATATTCTTTTTATCGGCAACCAATTCATTTTTTTCGACAACTGCTGCTTGCTTTGTTGCACACTTGTTCAGCCATTTTCCCATATTCCACGTATTGCTGTCATTTTATCGGTATTTTCTTTACTTATTCCAATCTTTCTTTTTGATGGCTTGTGGTCCTCATCACATTTCGATTAAATGATTTTTTTTGGCCTGTCTTGAATTTTGGCTATCTGATTTTGAAATCTGTTTCTTCAATAGTTTCCTCTTTGGTTAAATTTTTGGTTAAATTTTTGTAATAAATTATTACATTTTATGGTTTCAATTTATTGTTGAATTCTTTTTCTATACTTTTAAATTGAAGAGCTACTCGAAAGTTAAGTTCGAAAATGCAATTGTCATTTCTTTTAGTCTTAACAAATTTCTTCTTTTTATCTTTTATTTTTCTCGGACCAACTAAAACCTAAGCATAAGAGCATCCATTACCATTCGCCAGTGTGCTCTCTTTATAGCAAGCTAGCTGGTCACTTTTCTGTTGAAGAGTATGTCTTGGTATCCAACCCATAAGCTATGGCTACAGCATTTGGTTCATTTAGAAGTTGCAACACATTAATCCCGGCCACCTGGGCAGCATCCATTGTAGCCTATCTCTGTGAATCGTTGAAGTAGGCTGGCACAGTGATTACAACATTCATTACTTCAGATTTAAGGAACGTTTTTGCAATCTCTTTCATCTTTAACAACACCATGGCTGAAATTTCTTGTGGTGCAAAATTTTTAGACTCACCTCTGTAAGTGATCCGTATCTCAGGCCTCCCATTACTTGCTTCAACAATAGAGAAAGGCCAATGGGATATGTCACTTTGTAGTATAGGATTAGAAAACTTTCTTCCCATTATTATTTTCGCATCATATACTGTGTCCTGTAGATTGGATACAATTTGATTCTTGGCACCCTCTCCTACCAGTCTCTCTATTTCATTGAAAACCTTTTAATCACTATATGATTCCTTTCTTCCTCATTTTGTCTTTCAATATCAACCTTGCACTTGACATGCGCATAACATCTACACGGACAGCTTCAAGTACAATTATTTTCATCTACAATCTTCATGCCGTAACTTTTTCCCAGTAGCTTCATCAATTTGTTGTCCTCCTCCTGTCATAGTGCGATCTCCATTTGCCTGTGAACAGCCTGGGCAATCTTCTTTTCTAGAAGATCATTTAACTTGAACAATATTTATTGTTTTTCCTGTTTCATCTCTATCTCTTAATTGTTCTAAAATATTTCTATCCTTATCTAAAATTCATTTAAATTTTATTTTTTTCCATTTATTATTTAATATTTATGAAAGAAATTACATATTCAAACGACTGGTTCAGATAGGTCACTTGTAAGTAGTGGGAGACAAAAAGAGAACCAAACAAACAAACAAAAAATAAATATTGGAATCTGTTAATGTACAGAACATTTGTGTACTGCTTGTCAAAATGATGTGCATGTGCCCCTTTTCAAGAGGATTTTAGAAACATAATGAAAAATCTGGAATAGGCCCACATAAAAAATAACATTCTAGAACAACACAGACCAACATAATAATTGAAAAAACTAAATACAACAAAGTCCCTTTTTCAGTACAGGGAAAAAAATGCTATGTTTGGCAGCTTTTTCATGGAGAAGAAGAAGCCCAATGGCACAAGATTTCCTCTGATTCTCTTCTTGGGGGCTCTGCAAAACATGCAAGATGATGAATCCAAGCCTCCTCTGTTCCTTGCGATATATGATCAGCACTCCCGTTGGAGATATCTGTACAAGAGATTTACTGCATGTGATT
Organism: Chamaecyparis obtusa; assembly: GCA_027943335.1. Taxonomy (NCBI): domain Eukaryota; kingdom Viridiplantae; phylum Streptophyta; class Pinopsida; order Cupressales; family Cupressaceae; genus Chamaecyparis; species Chamaecyparis obtusa. The sequence goes on from BSBK01010113.1 coordinate 297,789, forward strand.
ATTCATTGGCAAAATTAGAGGAATATACTTCGTCAGGTCTGAAATATTTGTTGGTATTCAGAGATGATTACAGTGGGGAATGAAAGAATTGTATGAATAATGCGTTCTAATTATATAGAATGGTGAATGAAATAATAAATTCAGATTAATATATTTTTAGGGATCTCTTGTTAAATTTGTTCACTGAAAGATTTCAATATTGAGGTATGGTATAATTCTTTCTTTTGAATGAATGAAAGAATTATTTGTGTGTTAAACTAATTTATATTTTATTATATCTTTATTTTGTATGTTTCTATTTTTTTTTATGCTTTTTAAATCTTAAGAGATAAGGTAGAAACAGATTCTCTTAACAAGATCTGCTTTATACTCTCTTCTATCTCACCTAAATTATATGAATGTAATTTCTGCTAACTATTATTTTTCTTTATTATTTGGTTTCAATACTGGTGATATAAGGTGAAGGGATTTTGTTGCAATTATTAAAAAATGGTGAAACTTTAGTCACATTTAAATACACTAATATTATTTAATGAACTGAACATAGGATAGTATATATACTAAGTATCTCATATCATTTTATATATTATTCATAATAGACAAAACATAACTGTAATTGTTTCTCAAATTAAATATGATTTGTGAATTGAACAAGTGCCACGTAGTGGCCAAGTACTTGCCTTTAGTTTTATAAATAAATTTAATTTTAATTTTGATTTATATGTAAAGTGAATTTTTAATTATAATAATTTATAACTAATTTTAATTTATATTTAAAGTAATTATTTAATTATAAATAATTATAAAATTATTATAATTATAGTTCTAATAATATTTTTTAATTTTATAAATAATTATAAAATATAAATTATAATTAATTTAAATTATAAAATAGTTCTACTTATAATTAATTTTAATATTAAATATTTAGGCCAAATAACTATTTTTCAGCAATATTATAATGTTATTCTATTAAATCTAAATTTATATAATATATATTAAAATAAATTCAAAAAATATTCAATATTTTATAATATAACAAAAATAGTCAATATTATTTTAATATAATATGATACAAATTACAAATTAGACTTTTGGTAAAAAAAATTGTAAATTTTTTTTAAACAAAATCAATTAAAATTTTCAAAAACTTTAAAATATTCAATAATTAAAAAATAATAAATAAAAAGCTATTCATGCTATTTATTGCTAAAAAAGTGGCCTATAAGACCTCAAATGTATTACCCAATCATATCATCAAAAAATAAATTTTACAAATTATAAACTTAAAAAATTTACATTTAGACTATAGAATATGTGTTATTTTTAACAAAATAAGAAAATACTAAATTATAATTGGTGCAAAGAATTGGTTTTAATCACTAGTTAATGGAAGAAATCCGAAAAGTGATGCAATAGTACTTGCTAGCCTATCGGCAAGTACTAATAACAGACAAAAAAAATACAAGAATACTAAAACTATAATTAAAGTTAAAATTAAAATTAATCACTAATTAAAGACAAGTACTTGGCCACTACGTGGCACTTGTTAAAAGTGGGTTTGAGTTGTCTTTTACTCTCAGTTGTGTGTAATGTGTATAAAACAAGTGCCACGTAGTGGCTAGTACTTGCCTTTAGTTTTATAATTAATTTTAATTTTAATTTTAATTTATATGTAAAGTGATTTTTTAATTATAATAATTTATAATTAATTTTAATTTTATTTTATATGTATTATTATAATTAATTTTTATTTATATGTAAAGTGATTTTTTAATTATAAATAATTATAAAATTATTATAATTATAGTTGTAATAATAAATATTTTTAGTTTTATAAATAATTATAAAATGTAAAGTATAATTAATTTAAATTGTAAAATAGTTTTACTTATAATTAATTTTAATATTAATTATTTAGGTCAAATATTATCTTAATACAATATGACACAAATTATACATTAAGGTTTTGGTTAAAAAAGTTGTAATTTTTTAAAAGAAAATCAATTAAAATTAATTTTTTTAAAAAATATTCAATAATTAAATAACAATAAATAAAGTAATGAAGAGTAATAAAATTGAATTAGTAAGTAAAAATCCTATACAAAAAATCCTAGAAAAGCATGCTCTTTATTCCTAAAAAAGTGGTCTATAAGACCTCAAATGTATTAGTTAATCATATCATCAAAAAATATATTTTACAATTTATAAATATAAAAAATTTTACATTTAGACTATAGAATATGTGTTATTTTTTACAAAATAAGAAATAAACTAAATTATAATTGGTGCAAAGAGTTAGTTTTAATCACTAGTTAATGGAAGAAATCCAAAAAATGATGCAATAGTACTTGCTTAGCCTACCGGCAAGTACTAACAAGAATAGAGAAAAATCTAGAAATGTTATTCATAAATTATGGTATAATTCCTAAGAGTTATATGCTATTGTGTAATAATTGTTGCTACTAGTGTATTTTATTGAGTATTACAAAGGGTTACCCACCTAGGTCTTGTAAATCCTGAAGAGTAGAAGGATTGCTTGCATTTTGTAGGCAATTATTGTCAATTTGTAAATGATCTCAGGTTTCTGTTGATAGAAGAAGGCTAATTCTTAGGAAAACCTAAGGGATCATTTGGAGGAACCAACACCATACACCAGCATTGAGAACATCATGGGTAACAACTGATAAGTAATGATATAAGGGGATTATGTACATGGTTGAGAATGTCAGTGCATTAACATACATTCCTTTCCATGGAGATTCGACAATCATTTTATTAATTTCTTATGATGACATACTGGTGTTGATATTATTGTTAGCAATATACAGAGAATGTCTCAAACTTAACCGCATTGACAAAATCCATCTAAAAATGTGAGAAGAGATTGTGTGTGTGTGTATATATATATATGTGTGTATGTATGTATGTATATATACACATACATAGATATATACATATATATCTATGTATGTATACACACACACACACACACACACGGGGGTGAACCCACAATAGTGGATTACACTTTTTTGCCTGAACGGACACCTGAACTCTACATTTTGAAAAAATCTTTTAGATTTGGATGCATATTGTCGTTGAACCGTTCGAAATCGGAAGATGAAGTAAATTAGAGTCTTTTAGGATTTTTTTATGTAGATTCTATATATATATATATATAATTTATTTGAATAGTTTTTTCTTTCTCCCACGAAAATTGGTATGGTGCTGAAAAAGTCATTTTCAAAGAGTAACATTGTTTTCATAGAGCATAACTTTTTTTTGTAAAATAGATATGAATGTGATTCTTTCGAATTTAGTTTCGTAACATCCATACGGAGGGCATACAATTGGTTTGATGACATTATCATGATTATTGCATATTTTAATAATGTTTGAAGTTGACTAAACCATAATTTTGGCATACCTTAACTACATAGCTTATAACTTGTTGTATATTTATAGAATTTCAATTTATTTTTTTGGATAGAAAGTAGACTCGAAGACGGAGGGCACTATTATTTTTCAAAAATTTCTTCCCTTTTTTACTATTTTTCATTGAACATAAAACTTAGAGGTTTATATTTGATAAAAAACCTACATTCGATTAATGTCAAAAACCATACACATAATAAATTAAAAAATAGTCGAATATATAATCATTAGAAATCTCATTCCGAATACTTGTTGTATGCAAAAGGACATCTTCTTATTCTTCCATTTGATCACTGCACTTGAGGCCCGAAGCCATGAAATTCTCAAAATTTCTTTATAGTTTGCAAACATGGCCTAAACCAGGTACTTTCGATAGAAAGTACTTTCTATTGAAAGTACTTTCTAGTTTGATGCCAATTTTAGCCATCACTAGAAAGTAAGTTACTTTCGATCGAAAGTCAACTTTGACTTTTGATAGAAACCTAGGTCGGCCTATTTGGTGTCATTTCGGGTTAATAACGATTACATATAAATAAATGTATGTTTTTTCATTTCATTAACCCGAAAGCTGCAAAATAATTCACATTTAGGAGAAGGAAGACATTTTGGTGGAACAATTTTGTAAGTTGTGATGGGAAATAAAAAGAGAAGGCTAAACAAGAGTACACGACATTATTCAGAAGATGCTGAACAAAGACTACATGAAGAAGCATGAGAAAGATATTATTGTAGGAAACAAGGTATGCCTCTGTCTCTCTCTATAGATATTTTAAGTTGATGGTCATGACTTGTCTTAATGAATCATGTAAACGTGATATTGTAATACCTAATTTTAGAGCTAATTAGACCTAATAAAACTAATTATGACCAACTAGGACCTATTAAGACCAATTAGAGGTCTAAATAGACCTAACTAGATCTATTAGGACCAAGTAGACCTAACTAAACATAACTAGGACCTATTAGGACCAATTAGACCTATTAGGACATATTAGCCTAACCAATTAGATGTATGAGGACCTATTAGGTCCAAATAGACCTAACTAAACCTAGCTATACCTATTAGGACCAATTATCTACAAGTAACTAGACCTATTAGGAGTTATTAGGAACAATTAGGACCAATTAGACTTAACTAGACCTAACTAGGAAGTCTATTAGGACTAATTAGACCCAATGGGACCAATTAGAGGTCTAAATAGACCAATTAGACCTAACTCTAGACCTATTTGGTCCTATTATACCAATTAAGATCAATTACCTAACCTATTAGGACCAATTAGACCTATTAGGACCAATTAGAGGTTTAACTAGGCCAATTAGACCTAACTATACAGGTATTAGGATCTATTAGGACCTATTAGACCTAACTATCTACCTAACTAGGACCTATTAGGACCACTTAGGACCAATTAGACCTATTAAGACCAATTAGAGGTCTAACTATTAGGACCTATTAAGACCAATTAGACCCAATTAGGACCTATTAGGACCTAATTAGACCCAATTAAACCTAATTAGACCCAATTAGACCTAATTAGACCCAATTAGACCTATTAGGACCAATTAGGACCTAATTAGACCCACCAAGACCCAATTAGGACCCAATTACACCCAATTAGACATATTATGACTAAAATATGAACCTATTAGGACCTATTTTGACTTAATATGAACCTAGTTAGACCAATTAGACATAATATGAACCTATTAGGACCGATTAGGATCCAATTAGACCTATTAGGCCCTCTTTATACCTATTAGGACCTAATTAGACTTAATTAGATTAATTAGGACCTAATTAGACTTAATTAGACCAATTAGGACCTAATTAGACTTAATTAAATCAATTAGGACCTAATTAGACTTAATTAAATCAATTAGGACCTAATTAGACTTAATTCTAAACCAATTAGGACCTATTAGGACCCAATTAGACCCAATTAGACCTATTAGGACCAATTAGGACCCAATTAGACCCATTAGGACCCAATTAAGACCCAATTAGACCCATTAGGATCCAATTAGGACCCAATTAGACCCAATTAGGACCCAGTTAGACCTAATTAGACCTATTAGGGCCTATTTTGACTTAATATGAGCCTAGTTAGACCAATTAGACATAATATGAAACTATTACGACCTAATATGACTTATTAGGACCCAATTAGACCCATTATGACCTCTTTACACCTATTAGGTCCTCTTTATACCTATTAGGACCTAATTAGACTTAATTCTATACTAATTAGGACCCAATTAGACCTAATAGGACCAATTAGGACCCAATTGGACCCATTAGGACCCAATTAGGACCCAATTAGACCCGATTAGACCTATTAGGACCTATTTTGACTTAATATGAACCTAGTTAGACCAAGTAGACATAATATGAACCTATTACGACCTAATATGACTTATTAGGACCCAATTAGACCCATTAGGACCTATTTATACCTATTAGGACCTAATTAGACTTAATTAGACCAATTGGGACCTAATTAGACTTAATTCTAGACCAATTAGGACCCAATTAGTCCCATTAGGACCCAAGTAGGACCCAATTAGACCCAGTTAGACCTATTAGGACCTATTTTGACTTAATATGAACCTAGTTAGACCAATTAGACATAATACGAACCTATTACGACCTAATATGACTTAGTAGGACCCAATTAGACCCATTAGGACCTCTTTATACCTATTAGGTCCTATTTATACCTATTAGGACCTAATTAGACTTAATTAGACCAATTAGGACCTAATTAAACTTAATTAGACTAGTTAGGACCTAATTAGACTTAATTCTAGACCAATTAGGACCAATTAGGACTAAAATATGAACTTATTAAGACCTATTTTGACTTAATATGAACCTAGTTAGACCAATTAGACATAATATGAACCTACTAGGACCTAATATGACCTATTAGGACCCAATTAGACCCATTAGAACCTCTTTATACCTATTAGGTCCTATTTATACCTATTAGGACCTAAGTAGACTTAATTAGATCAATTATCACCTAATTAGACTTAATTAGACCAATTAGGACCTAATTAGACTTAATTAGACCAATTAGGACCTAATTAGACTTAATTAGACCAATTAGGACCTAATTAGACTTAATTAGACCAATTATGACCTATTAGGACCTATTAGGACCCAACTAGACCTATTAGGACCAATTAGGACCCAATTAGGACCCATTAGGATCCAATTTGGACCCAATTAGACCTTTTAGGACCTATTTTGACTTAATATGAACCTAATTAGACCTAAATTCATTCAAAAGTTTTTGTTTAATAATTTTTACTTCATATGTAGGAAATGCTTAAGAAGCACAACCTTCTAAAGTTAGAGAAGGGTCATCACAAGCTCAACAAGCCCAACCTTTAAAAGTTGGAGAAGGGTCATCACAAGCTCCACAAGCACAACCTTCAGAAGATGGAGAAGGGTCATCGCAAGCTCAACAAGCACAAATCTTAGAATATCAAACAAGTACACATCTCTCTCTCTCTCTCTCACTGACTCTCTCTCACTATCTCTATTTAGTCTCTTAGTGGTGAATATGCATTTTGGTTCTTTCCCCTAAGAAGTTATTGTTTTTGTTGTGTATATGCAGCCTTTGATGATGAAAGTGTTGGATAAGGGGCATCCCAAGTTGAAGTAATGGACTTTAGAGAAGGGTCAACCCAAGGTCAAATAAGTATGTGTTTCTCTCATTAGTTTATAAATTATTACCTTTGACATTCAAGCTTTTAAATACTTATTTCATGAAGGTCCCCTTAAGATGAGATATTAAGATATATTTTTTATTTTGTTTGTAGCGAAAGTGCAACAAACATATGAGAATGATAGTCTACTCCAATAGTTGAAGAGAAAAATTAATCTTAAAAGCATAGATCATTTAATTAAAATGGATGTGGAAAAATTGAGAGATTATGCTAAATAACCCATAAATATTACGAAGAGGGCATTGAATAAAAAGTCTAAGAAAATAATGAAACAATTTGAGAATCTTAGTACACTTGAAAAAACTCAACTATTATCAATTACACTTCTTAAAGATGAGTTAAAAGAGCCATTAAAATTGTTGGGTGTAGATGCAAGTTTGAAAAAGTTAAAATCATGTAACATACAAAAAATATTGTTGATAGTGTTAAGGAAGGTTTGCATTCCATTGGAAAAAAAAATGGATCTACAGATAGGTCCATTTCAAGAAGAGTGATACTGACATCTATTTTAAATAAAAATATGTCCCAAAGAAGAAAAATTTCTTCACTTTCATCTTAGATCGGGTATAGTAGGAAGACAATGACATATTATTTGAAAAGAAGAATCAATTTGGATGATACTACATTGGAAGGTAATTGGGCACTAATGTGTAGAGCTCCTCGGTCTGATAGGATTAATGAAATAGTTAGGAACTTAGTTACATCATTTTGGATTGATCATACTCGTCCTTCACCAAATACAAGAGACGTTATCAAGAAGAGGACTAGGCCTAAGCAATATTTCCATCACACAAAACATTGGTTGGACACCACACAACATGAATTGTATCTCTCATTTTGTAACTCAAATCCTGACATTAAGATTGGACAAACAATGCTTGAAAGATTAAAGCCATTTTTTGTAATGTTAAATAAATCTTTTGAAACTTGTTGTTGTCGATATCATATTGAATTTTATCTCTACTATCAAGGGTTTAGAAAGATGATAGAAGAAAGTGGTGGTTCTCAAAATGATTTCCTAAACGTCCAAGCCAATTCATAGCATCAATCTTATATAACAAATCAATTGATCATGAAATACCTGAAATAGATTACATAAGAGGAATTTGTCAAACATGTAGGGATTTGGCTAAATTTCCTTTGAGACTTGAAGATATTGACATGACGAGGATGGTAAAATGTAAGAGATACAAGTACATAAAGTCTGAAACAAAAGTTGGGAAAGAATTAACAAGGTTGGAATATGTAGAATACGAGATACCTATTACAACATTTATGGAGAATTTTTATAAATTGATTCAACCATACATACGTCATGTTTTTTTGCTAAATGGCAAGCAAAATGGTTCCAAATACTAAAAGAAACTTTTCTAGTTAGAACAATTTTATCGGTTGTTGATTTTGTAGAGAATTACTCCTTTGTTTCTCAAAAACAACTTCAATCAGTATACTACTATACAGAGTATATCACTATCATGGTACATGTGTCTTATCGACATGCACAATTAGGTTTGGATGGTGTTGAAAGTACATATCAAGCACGGGTCATAAAGAAAGAATATCACTTTTACATTAGTGATGATAAAGAGCATGACATACATTTTTTCGAGCATTGCTTTAAGATATTTTTTGGATATTTGGAGAAAAAAGGCATCAAAATTGAAAACCATTTCCTTTGGTTGGATGGATGTGTGACACAATTTAAATTAGAAAGGCTATTTTACGTACTATGTAGATATCATCGATACCAAAAGATACCACATATTTGGAGTTTTTTTGAGAGTGGACATGGAAAGGGAGAGCATGATGGTGTAGGAGCTTGTATCAAACATGCTTTAAGAAAGTATCAACTGGACTATCAGGGATATCATATAAATAATGCTCATGATGTAGTTAAGTGGTGCAAGATGCATTTGTGGTGCCAAATTGTGATAACACATCATCATGATTAGATTGAGTCATACCCTTCCGAGTATTCTGGGAGATATTTTGACAAGTCGTTTGGAATAATTGTGCATCATGAAGTGTTTGTGCTTTCACTGATGCAATGTTGGATAGAGTAGTGAACTCACTGTCAAAAGCTTTAATTAATTCTCTTGCTTTTACTTGTGGATAAACTTCAATAAATTGAGTAGATATAACACCTTGAAGCTTATTTGTTACCTCAAGTAGTGATCCTTCTAGGCTCTTTACTTTCTTGTTCTTTCCAATTATCTTATTCAGAGATGAGATCAACTCTATTTGATCATCATCATCAACTTCAACTCCCAAATTTGCTAATACTGACTCAATTAGTGATTTTGATGAGTTTGCAATTGTGACCTTTTGTGGTGTGACTATTTGAATTTGTTGGGGTATAGTCTCTGTAAGCTTTACCTCTTTTCCTATACCTTGTTCCTCTTGTACTACTTGCTTGGTGACTTTTGTTTATGTTTCCTCAGTTTCTTTTATTTCTTCTTACGTCTCCTCTCCCTTTTCTTCTTCCGCATCTTCTTCCTTATATTCTATCTCATCTTCTTGTTCATTTACCATTTCTCCCAAATTTCCATCATCCTCTCCTAGATGTTCAAAAGGATTTTCTTCTCTGTCAATGGTAATGCTGGTGCCTTCTACATGTATTGATTCATCATCAATATGAATGGTGGGTGGTGGAACTATTGTTTCTTTCATTTGTGAATCTTCTTCTACTAGTTGAGTATCCTATTCTGATTCACTCAATGCTTCTCTTGGTACTGAAGTCATTACTTTCATAATTGCTTCCTCAATTTCCTTGTTGAATTCCTCATAATTACCTCCCATAATTAGAACTATTCTTCTTTTTCTTCTTAGATGGGTGCTGAGAATCTTCATAATTTCTTTGAAATGATTTTTATCTTTGATTACACATAATTTTCTCACAAATATTTCTCTTATATCTTCATCCTCTTTTATTTATCTCTTGTTTCTATTAACCAATTTCTCATAGAGATCACTCAGTATCTTATCTCTAATGTTCTCAAATTTCTTGTCAGCAAGAATCATATGCCTGACAATTGCATTCTCAAGATTTAGTTTTTCAAATTTATTGTACATGTGATAATATTTGTTTAGCTTAGTGAAATCTCCTTCATTTATGATCAAAGGATTTACTTTCTCAATTTTAGGCTTCCGTTGTTTCTTTTTTCTGCTACCTACCTCTTCTTCTCCTTGCAATTGAATTGAAATTTGACCTCTCATTTTCTTGATAGGTGGTGATTCTTCTTCTTGTGTCCTTATCCTTTCCACTAGAGAAAAGATAGTCTTCTACCTTTTTCTTGGTCCACTAGCCATCTCTTTTACTCTTTTAGCTAGTGTTTTGGAGGTGGATCTAGTAGATTTTCTTGTTACTATAACTGGCGGCTTGTACAGTGACATACTCAATTCACTAGGCTTAGTGACATCTTCATCAATATTTTGAATATCTGGAACATGGATTGCTTTAGATGCCAAAGGTGGAATTGTTAATACTTCCTTTTGTCCAATATCTCTTATTTCTATTGTAGTCTATTTTGAAATGTTGAATTCATGTTCAGTCATACATGTATCCTTTAATATATTTTTAATTGTATTGTCAACCCTTTTCTTAGCTAACTTTTGCACCTGTGATTACTGTGTTGTACTGATAATTTCCTCAAATGTTCCAAATCTAAGACTTTTGGAATCTAATCTGCACTTCAAAATTCTGCTTACATATCCTTCAGTTTCCTCTTCAGACACTTCATATTCTAGAGGGTCTATGAATTCAGTTCTTGGTTCTACTGCTTCAATATATGCAAAATCCGTGTCTACTAAAAATCACATCTCATTTTTGTATTTCTCAACTATTGAAGGTGGAATTCTTGACCTTTTCTTCATCTCATTCTGAAAGGTTTTGATTAAAAGTGTACCACTCTCATTTACTTTATCATTTGGGTGTCTAAGATACACCTTGTCGATTCTTTCCATTGAACTTTTTTCATCATTCCAATCAGCTCCCACAGTGTAAGGAAATCTCCTCAAAAGATGGAAAAACATATAGGTGATTAGGGATGAGAATATGAATTGGGAATTCTTGGTTTTCTTAATCTTCTCAAGATTTTCAATCAATTGGATTATGAGAATTTCACTCATGTCAACATCAACTTTATCAACACACATAAGATAGGCTACTTGCACCATAACTGCTACCATATCATCTTCCCTAGAGCTAGAACATAACTTGGTAGTCATTATCTTGCACACATACCTCACATCATTCTACTCAATCTTACTAATTACAGTGCCTCTTCCATTATATGAAGATTTAGTGTTATCTAGAACTATTTTCATTTAGTGGAATTTCACCTTTGTTAGATAATCTGGTTACTTCATGTATCAAATCAGTTGTAATTTCTATCACTCTATCATCCAACCAAAAATTTCCATTATGAATTCTGCTTAAAATGATCTTAGTCCATTCATCATTCTGAAATTCATAGTGAAACATGTATTTGATAATGTCTTGTTAACCTAAATGTTCATATCCTTCTTTATAGGTCATATCATGTTTATATATTTTTCCATACTCCTTAGTCATACTACTATCTCCTACAATCTCAAATTTACATTTCAAATATCCTCTTACATCTTCCAAATGCAAGATACCGTCTAGTATAGCCAATAATGCTAAACTAGGGTCTTCCTAAGAGGGTTCTACTGATTCCCTTCTCACCTTAGGTCTAGGTATGTCCTTAATGTTATGAACTAGGGATACATCCATGATTGGAATGAAAATTAACTACTCTAACAATAAACACTTAGTGAAATACCATGGAATCACAATTTAGGACTTCCGCGTAGATCTGGCAAAAATCTATCTCCAAATCTTGTAAACTGCTTTCAATCTTCACTGGATAGCACTCTAAGACTCTTATAAATTCTTGAATGATCAAAAAATGTCAATAATCTACTTTTATCTATCAAATCCTTCAATACATTTTCGTTGCATTAATTGCATAAGTGTATACAAGCCAAAAATTTGTTCCTGCTTACTTGCAAAATTTTTTTCTCTTCGTGTGATTGGATACATTCTCATAAATTCATGCGCTCTTAACCATAGCTTCCTTATATCACTTACTATCTTATATTAACTTTGTAAGGCTTGATTCAACTTCTGCTAAGCTCTATGTTATTTTGATGCTTATTCTAATGCATAATTCATGAAATTTGATGCTTAATCAATTTGAGATGGGTTCAGAATTGATTCCAACTTACTCTCAAATACTTTACCTGACTGACTTCCTGATATTGTCGATGCACTTTCTTGATCTATAGCTTTACAAATATAACTTCTTCCATGTTACTGATATTTCCCTTTAGAATGTTGTTAGTATCCATATTTCTTCTAGTGCAGTTCACATTTCTTCTAGGATTAGGATTCCTCATGTTGTTCATTCTGCAATATCTTGTTGTGTGACCCATGTTATTACAAACATGACAAACTATAACATTGTTTCCATATCTCAGTCCTGACTAACTGATTTGTGATCTACAATTTTTGGCAATGTGTCCAAAATTATTGCATCTATAACACACAACTCCATTTCTTATATTGTTTGTTGCTCCAATATGTCTTTTATCTATAGGGTTAGTATTTCCAAGCATTCTACTATTATTTTTATCATTAGATATAGGTTTCTTATAATCAATAGCTCTATGACCAAAACCATGACAATTATAACAATAGCCAGAGATAGGTTTGAATTACTTACCTGTACAATCTCTTTTCATGTGTCCAAATGAATTTCATGAAAAACATCTACCTTTGAATTCACTTTGCATTTCTTTAAGTAATCCATCTTTCTTAGGTTGATTAGGTACATCTTCAAATTGGTTAGACTCATCTTTGTTTTATTTTTCTTCTTCTTTGTTCACAGGTTGTTGAATTTCTGGATCTGGTTCTTTACATTCTTCAATCTTCTTTGAGAAATTTTCTTTGAAATATCCAAGACCAGTTTTATCATAAGAAAGTTTCTGATAAGAAATCTGTTCATCATAATTTTCACTGCTGGAATACAATTTCTCAAGATGTTTCTTGGATTGAGTTAGTTCTCCTTTCACAATTGTATTGTATTTCTCAAGTTCAACATATTGCAACTTTGTAGTCTCAAATTTAGATGTTAGTTTGGTAACTTTAGATCTTAGATCTGCATTTTTGGACTTTATATTCAATTCAACTTGTTGTTATAATCTTTCAGGATTTACTTTAGGTCTACAATATTTAGTTCATGCTTTAGGATCTCTTTCTCCTTTTTTAGTTTTGAAACTTCATCACTATCCTTGATTTGATTTGTAAGTTCTTTCTTTGATTTCAAATCTTCTATCTCATCTTTTAGTTTCTCAATGTAGTATTTTGCACTATTATATTTGTTCTTCAGAGTATCTCTTTCTTCAGTAAGAATATCAATCTGTTCAAGAGCTTCATCTAGGTTTTTTTGCAACTTATCCATATCCATAGAGATCTTACTCAAGCTATTAGGCCTTCTCTGAGTAACTGTTCTCTAATACCAATTGTTAGAAATAGGAAATACTGAGAGGGGCAGGGGGGTGAATCTATATTTCACAAACTTTTACTTTTTCCCACTTATGGATATATGAAATTAACTTGTAACTTGCATAAGAAACTAAAATGAATAAATTGAATAATAAACACAACCATAAAATAAAGGAACTCATAAAACCATGTTTTTTCTCGAGGAAATCCTAGCCAAGGGAAAACTCCGGTGGGGATGATACCCATAAATGATCCACTAATCAAAAGTATCTGGTTAGATATATTGACCCTGTTAGGAGTCTATTACATCCGTATAGTGTCTTTGTCCTTGTTAGAGGACTTTAGGCCTTGTTAGAAGCCTCAACCTTGTTAGGATTTGGTACTAAAAAATATGAATTTATGCAAGATGAGATCACTAACCAAACATGCAATATACAATGATAATCTTCAATACAAAAGATAGAATACAAAAACCTTTTTATTGTTGCTGAATATCTTCAATATTCTGATCTAGCTTGTAGGATCTTCACAAAACTTGTTATCAATTCGCACTGATCTGATTATATATCAGATTTCACATAGTACATCAATACAAAATCTCTTTACAAATTCTCATTATCTTCATACATCATTCATTACAACTTGGTTACTTAACTTTGCATAACATAATATTCCTCTTTATACTAGCTATCTCAAATATAGCTTATTAATCAACTTCCATATTATCAAAACATAATATTAACTCTTTCTACCTTAGGGTTAACATCTAGGATGTCATCCCTAATTAGTCAAGTCATTATTTTGATAAACAAAATAATCCCTTAACTCAAAATAATCAATTACTAATTGCTGCTCTATTTTGGTTGGCTCAACACTGTCTCTATAAAACATTTATATCTTTGTCTGTACATGTTGTACAATCTTGCGCTCTTAGATGTAGCTTAAAAATAACTTGTATAATCTATGTTCAAGTGTGCATGCACTGAAATTACTTCTGTGAACTTTGCTGATCAAAATAGTCTCTGTGTAGACAGATAACTAGTGTTATACTTAGACAATTTTCATAGGTTCTCATCCATAACTTCCTCCTTAGATGATGGTGTCTTAACATTGAATATATGTTTCCATAATGAAAACATCATGATATCATACTCAACCAAATTTCCTACAATGGGTCAATTAAATTCTTGAATATGTTTATAGATTTTTAGGGTTTGTGCAAGGATTTTGATAAGAAGTTTGGGTTAGAGTTGTTGTTGAGAGATATTGTAATGCAATATTTTCTTAGATCTTAAAGCTATTTAGTAAAATTTTGTTATACTACAATTTTACTTTTTATGGATTCATTACCCAATGGAATGAGACATTGATAACTGTTATAGCATTTTTACCAGTCTCATGATGCTCAATTTCATCTAAGTTTTCTGTAAAATTGATTAAATCACGCTATATCATTTTAAGTTTTATGTTGTATATTGTTTCTTGTAATATCATGCTCTAATTTAGTTGAGGATCAATAGAGAATTAGCCATTCTTCAGTATTCTCCTATTTCTATTTATTTTTATGTGAGATGTTTGTTAGTTTTAATTTTATTCACAAGTTTGGTGCAAAGGTTTTGAGTGAATTAAGGGATTAATCTCCTGGGTCTTATAGAGCCCAAAGTGCAGAAGGTTTAGAATCATCCTTGTTAGTTGGTTCAAGTCCAGGAAATTATTGATAATTGGAGATGACATCTTCATAGGTAATTGAATGATTAACTTGGTTAGTACTTGTAGTGTAAACCGTGATTTAGGAACCAACATCTCCATCATAAGCAATGAATTAAATGATTGTAGATTGTTATAGGCACATGTTGATAACTATACTATAAGCACTTGGATATTAAAAATCCTCTTTCCTTTACAATCCCCCCCTAAATTCGAATGCACCGAGCAACAACAATAAAATGAGCAACACAACCAAAATGCTCTACAACACAAACAATAGCCAAACACAAAAAGGATAACAAAAAGAGGATACAAACTATTTATGAAAACCACAAGGAATGCATATATGGTATTATATGATTTCTCATTATAATATTTTTATATTATAAATTATCATGAATAAAATATTAAAAATTTAATTCTATATATCAATTTTATAAATAGTTTATTTTAATATAATCTAAAAATATAAATAATTATTTAAAAACAATGATAAAAATGATTAGAGAATGTCAATATTGTTTGTGCATTTTGGTAAGATAGTACAAAGAAGAAAAACAATTTATGGAAAAAACACGTCCACATGCGAATGTTGTAAGTAGCAACAACAAAATGACATGAAATGTTTGTCAAAACCACAAGGAATGAATGGAATGATTGGTGAATCTCCATCACAATAAACAAATTAAATGATTGAAAATTGTTATAGGCACATGTTGATAACTATAATATAAGAACTTAGCTACTTTTAAAAATCCTCTTTCCTTTACAATTTTTTTTACCCCACATTTGAATGCACCAAGCAACAACAACATAATGAGCAACACAACCAAAACCCTCTCCAATGCAAACAATATCCAAACACAAAAAAATAGCAAAAGGAGGATAGAAACTATTTGTGAAAACTACAAGAAATACATATATGGTATTATATGATTTATGATCATAATGTTTTTATATTACAAATTATCATGAATAAAATATAAATTTTTTAATTCTATATATCAATTTTATAAATAGTTTATTTTAATATAATCTAAAAATATAACTAATTATTTAAAAACAATGATCAAAAGGATTAGAGAATGTAAATATTGTTTGTGGATGTCATAGAGGTAGTACAAAGAAGACAAACTATTTCTAGAAAAGACACATCCACATCTCAATGCTCTAAGAAACAATAGTGGAATGAGAAACACAACCAAAATCCTCACCAACACAAACAATAACGAAACACAAAAAAGACACCACAAGGAATGAATGAAATGATTGTTGAATTTTTGTGGAAAGAAATGTAAATGATTGCAAATTTTTAGAGGCACATGTTCACACACTAACACAATCATATAAATATAATCGAAGCACTTAGCTAATTTTAAAAACCCTATCTCCTTCACAATTTTTTTACCTTTTGTTTTCTTTTCTTTTTTCACATCAAATTTATAAATAATGATAGAATGAACAATGAACAACCACATAGAAAAGGACAAACAAAACCATGGAAAAAGGTGTGGTTCATTACCTTCACCAAATCACATCAAAATATTGATTTCATTGAATTAACATTACCTGCATAAATCCTCTCTAAGAAAATTAAAATGGGCTACAACAAAAACAACAACAAAAGAGAACCCACAAAAAACCCTAAACCAGAGAAATGTGGTTGCAAGGAATGAATGAAATGATGGGCGAATCTCCATGGAAAGAAATGAATTAAATGATTGCAGATTGCTATAGGAACATGTTCATGCACTAACATAATCATATACACATAATAGAAGCACTTAGCTAATTTTAAAAACCCTCTTTCCTTTACAAATTTTTTACCTTTCATTTTTTTTTCCACATAAAATTTACAAATAATGATAGAACAAACAACAAAGAACCACATACAAAAGGACAAACAAAAACCTAGAAAAAGATGCAGTTCATGCCCTTCACCAAATCACATCAAAATGTCGATTTAATTAAATTAACATTACTCATGTAAAACCTCTCCAACACAATCAAAATAGTCTACAATAGAAACAACAATGAAAGAGAACCAATAGAAAACCCTAAACTAGAGAAATGCAAATGCAAGGAATGAATGGTATGATTGGTGAATCTCTATAGAAAGATATGAATTAAATGATTATAGATTGTTATAACCATGTGTTCATCCACTAACATAATCACATAAATATAATAGAAGTAGTTAGCCAGTTTAAAAAACCTTCTTTCCTTAACCAGGTATTTATACAAAAAAAATATTAAAATGATAGAACAAACAATGAAAAACCACATATAAAAGGATGAAGAAAAACCTCACGAAAGTTGCCATGCCCTTCACCAAGTCACCAAAGTTTTACAAATGCACACCCAAACTGTAGATGGAAAATGGTACCCCGACATGCACTGACATCGATATATTTGTTAGTAATATACACAAAACAAACTTAAACGCATTCACAAATACCATCTAAATTTAAAATCCCTCTTTCACTTTCAATTTTTTTTTTCTCACATAAAAACCCAAAAGAACAATGCAAGAAATAATGAGATGCCAAAGAGATAACACAAACCTCACAAAGCCTCCACTTTGTGAGCTATCGAGGAACAAAATTCTTTGCAACACACCCAAAATCCTCTCCAACATGATTCTCTACAACACAAACAATAGAAAAACAAAAGAGAAACTAGGAAAAACCCACAAAACAACTACCATAACCACACAAATGAATCAAGTACATCCCATTGAATACTTATTAACTTGGAGTAGGTCAGCCTTATATTAAAAACACAAACCATACCCTCATCAAATTTAATGGCAGATAGCTCATTGCTGAAAAATGAGAAATAGGGACCGATACATGTCAGCATCGGGAAACGCATGTGAGTGCACACATTGGCATCAAGAAGCACACGCAAGTGGCATATGAGTAAAAAAAATAGGAAAACATGACCAGAAAAGTAGCCGGTTATTTTTCATAGGAAAAAAAGGTTCTTTTATATATCTTCAATTAATTCTCCCCATTTTTACTACATTACATGGTTCTCTTGTATGCCATAGATTAATTCTATGTGTTGTTTCATAAACTTCCTTACATGGTTATCTTGGCTATCGTGGCATACTCAATATTCTCCATTTATGATCTGAAATAGAAATCATCAGAACTTCTCAACTCATTAATGGACTCCATTCCCTTCAATTACATAGAGTTAATTGACTTCTTCTTCCTACGTCAATTTGATCACTACGAATAGCCTGTGCACATGTTATATATGTGTAAATCGTTACTAGTAATATATTTTCTATAAAATTGAGTCATTTTTCTTGCATAAGAAACTACTCTTTCTAGTCTAGTCTTTCTTGATAATGAGGTGTGAACTGCATCTTTGATCACAATGAAGAAGATTTTGGGCAGATTTCTTAGTTTTCTAGGGTGTGGCTTTGTCTTGTAAATGCAACAGGCTTAATTGTGATCAAATCAAGTTTTCCATTATTTGAAATGGTTGTGATAATTATTATTTTTTATTTGTCTTTGTTTTTATGGAGCTAATGGGTTTTCTTTTCTTCAAAATAGTAATCCAAGCACTATAGGCAAGGCATTGAAATTGATGAGATATTGGGACATTCTTTCCTAATATAATTTATAGCAAATGTTAAGGGAAAATTATAGTTTCCACTTTAAATGATTGATAAAAAAAAATGAAGGGTATTTTCTCGTTCTATTATGAATCCACATAATAAACATGAAAAAAGTTAAATTCCCCATTCCATTACCAATTACTCAATAAACATCAAAGAAAGCATATATATACGTGTATTAAATAGGAAAATAAATTAATGGTAGACCGTAGAACTCATGTCATTTAAATAAAGGTGTTTATTTGTAATACATGTTCTCATTCAACTTGGAATCCACAACTTAAATATCACACACTAAGATTTGACTACTTAGTGTGTTGTACCATGGGGTCCACCCAACCCACCTCTCCCCTGCTTGCTCCCGTAATTGTTTACCATTTCCCTTCCCATTCAAACTTACTGTCACTGTTTCCATGTGCCCCATGTTGTTCTCTTTACAACTATCACATAATTTTCCACAAGTTAGTATTACTTAATCATGAAGAAATAATTAAAAGAAATAATTTTGCAATGATAATATCCTAATTTATGGTCAAATATCATAAATTAAAACTATATTCAAGCTATATTTGATTAAATAAAATGCTTTACAAATTTCGTATAAGATGTCCAATGAACTCTATGTGGCACTAATTGTTCTTAAATTTAGTGTCATTTAATACTAACGATAAGTTTATAATATGGATTATAAACTTTTTTCTTTTTTTAGATAATAAGCTTTATTGGTTACTATAGGATATTTTCGCCACCATTAAGCCCAACATAGATAACTGTAATACCCCCAAAATGGGCCATAGGACCATTGACCTTGTACATCAACATATCAATTGAAATCAACATAAAAGTCCTAACCTAAAGTACATCGGCACATCAAATCATCGAAACCCTAATCGATCCTATCCTAATTCTGCATTGGGGAATATTCTTAAATATTCCTAATTTATCCTAATTATCTTTAATTAAATATTATTTGGCGATAAATGAAATTATTTATCCTAAAGTTAATTAATTAAATATGTTGAATATTTGATTAAATGATTTTAATTATGCCACTTAACTATTTAATTAGATTTAATTACATTTATTCCTAATTACTATTATTTTTATTTGACAAAAAAACAAAATTCTAAAAATAATCAATTGAACATTTATTTAATTGATTAAATCAAGTTGTCAAATTTAATGATATAGTTTTGGGATAAAGTTTGATTAAATAATTGATTAACCCATAAATCAGTTATTTTTATTCAAAAATCAGCTAAGTTGGGAATAAATCACTTGGAATATTAAATAAATTCATAATTATCCATGCACATTTAGAAAAAGAAGTTAACTTTAAATCAACAAATCAATTCAAATTGTTAACTTTTCGAACTCAACATGTGATTGTGAGTTGAAAAAGTGATCTGAACTCCTAATTTGAGTTAAAAAGCTATTTTACATGATTTTATGTGTTAAATCTTTTTGATTTTCTGATAACTCAACAATCAATCTGAGTTGATTAGGGAGACATTTTTTGCTTTTTCCATGCACTCTCAAACCCTGGATTTCTATATAATTGAGGTTTAGTCCTTCATAACACACCGACGAATTTGGAGATCTGGCTTGTGTAATCTGGTGATTTGCGAGATTGTGCTATTTCTTGATTCTTGTTTTCTTTCATTTTCATAGCAATTCCATATCATTGATAGATTAGATTGCATTCATTTCAATTCATTTTTAGATCAATTCTCATACAATTTTTCATACATATTGCATAGAAAAATTAAAAAAGAGATTAATCTACATTCATCTTTCATCCATTTTTCATCATTAAATCCTTTGTTTAGGTGTTGCATTGTCACTGATCTCGGTCTAACTCTGAGAATACCATACTCGCACTTACTAGAAGGTAGTAAATCATCTGGTTAGTAATAGTTGTTTATTTGTAGATTTTTGGATTTGCTAACCTCTAATGTTTTATTGAAGTGTTGTGTCTCTAGCTAGGTACAATTTTCACACACATTTCTGGCACCCACCGTGGGGGCCCTGCAACGGGTTTCCATTCTGATTTTACAATTATCTGACACTTTTATTTCAAAGATTCAATTTTTATTTTTTGTTCTGTACAATTTCGATGACATTCTACAGATTTTTGTATTAGGATACTCTATTTGTCATACGACAAATGATAATCTGAAGTGTCATGCTGGTTGTATGAGCATTGTCATATGAGAGCTAAAGTGTTGTGTGTGCAGGAACCCACTATCGTATTATTTCTGTACTATCATATGGGAAGTAGTATATTCTCGTATGAGTTTTGATTCCAGTATTGCATTATCGTATTAGAATTTTGAGTAATCTTTCAAATTTGGATTTCAGATTTTGATTGACAGCTAACCCTAACAATTGATGCTTGTTGGTTTTTGATTATTTTGACAGCCTAACACACTTGTGCAAGATGAGAGATGAAGACTGAGCATAAAAACATATCCTTTTAACCTCTTCTTATCTTGACTTCTAAGCCCATCTTTTGCAGATAACCCATTTCTTAGAAAACGCTGGTCAAAGATAGCTCAATCAACCAAATTTCTGACAAGTGGTTTTGCATGTTGCCTAAATCATCTATAAGAAAATATTTTGTTTTCTGAAATTTCATTTCATTTTCATAGGCACTTAGCTAAATAGGTATGTGCGTCTATTACTATTGAGGAAAATACTGAGGGGATTATGCTCTTCTCCTTCTTAGGAGAATCAGAAACCCATAAAGGTGTCTTCCTTGGTACCAGTTTGCATATTGTCTCTAGATTAATCTGCTTGGCATGTATTGGATAGGGAAAAGGACAAGGTTAGGGGATTATGCTCTTCTCTTTCAAAGAATCAAAAACCCAAATCCTGTGGTCCCCAACCTCACATTTTCTTTAAACCTTTAGAGGGCCTGTCGGAGAGGTAAAAAGCTCCTTGGAATGACCCTAGTGGGGATAAGTCTTACACTGACTCTTCCACCCCACTATAAAATTTGACGCTTCCTTGAGGTTAAAGCCTCAAAAGACATAGCTGTGTTTGTTCCTTGACCTCATGCCATGAACACACTTTGATTTTGTGTAGAGCGGAGCCGCTTAAATCTTGCTTGCAAGACTACACTTGTCAAAGTGCTCATGGGGTTAACAACCTTAATCCTTCTTGAGGGATTATGGGAGATAGTTGTGAACGGATGCCATGATTAAAAGTCTAAGCTAGTTTTTCCACGATCCACCCCCGAAGGATTTGTAGTGCTTGTGTAAGGTGAATAGTAATTACCCCAAGAAACTCATCATATCGAGCCCTCATCATATATATACATATGTATATATATATATATATACACACACACACACACACACACATATACATATATATACATATATATACATATATATACATATATATATATATATATATATATATATATATATATATATGTATGTATGTATGTATGTATGTATATATATGTATATATATGCATATATGTATATATATATATCCATATATGTATATATATGCATATATGTATATATATATATATCCATATATGCATATATATACATATATGTATATATATATATGCATATATATACATATATATATACATTATGTATATATATGTATTATATATATGTATATATATATATATGTACATATATATATGTATATATATATCTATAGATATATATAGATATATATATGTATATATATATACATATATATATACATATATATATATATATATATATATATATATATATATATATATATATGTATATACATATATATAATATATATAAATATATATATATATATACATATATATATGTATATATATATGTATATATATATGTATATATATATACATATATATATACATATATATATATATATATATATACATATATATATGTACATATATATACATATATATATATATATATATATACATATAGATATGTATATATATATGTATATACATATGTATATATATATGTATATACATATGTATATATATATGTATATATATAGTATATATATATATATATATATATGTATATATATATATGTATGTATATATATATATATATGTATATATATATATATATATATTATAATATCAACAGAGTACAAGGGGGTGCACTAATGGCACTATATACAAAGGAATGAGCTACAATGAGCTATGAGATATAATCAAAATGTCAAAAACAAGGAACTATAACAGATCAACTATCTGCCTGGTCCTCAACATCTGGTGCAACTCCTCCTTCGACAGGTGGATCAAGGGTGGCTCACCACATGGAGCCCTAGCTCCCTCAAAATCTATCATATATTGGGAGTAGTATTTCATCCTCTACCTAGGTGGCACAATAGAATCATACGTTGAAACATAATAGGTTGCACGACCTGTCTAGTGGATCACCTCAGCCTACAGATGTCTAACATTAAACTCTCGATCATGTAACTGTCTCTCACGATCTTGGAGTTGGACCTCTAATGTCACGGTGTGGGTCCTCTGATCATGTAACTGCTGCCAGCATCACCTGATAACATCTTGTGGTGTCGATCTCAAGCCTAGATCTGCCTCAACTACTACTGTCTCTACCTCCTCCATAGGTTGATCTATGCTAGCCTTTGTACATGCCTTACGATGATGAATCTCTGCACCCAAGTCAAAATAGGGAGCATCTTGTGCCTCCTCCATCAGAGCATCCTACTGAGCTCCTAGAACCTCATCAATACTACCAACCCTACCCAAGGTACCACTTCACCTCTGGTATATCTACATTGCAATATTGCAGGCCTACGTGCTGGAACTATCTATGGCCTAGGAGGTCTCATATGTCTTGATGGCCTAGGAGGGGTCATCACTGCTCTGGGCCTAGGTCGTGTCAGATGCACCGCTGGTATCTACACCTCTCTCCACCTCTATCCTCTACCCATAGGGGCACCTATAACATCCTCAATGTCCTCCATGGTAGGAATAAGCTTTGTGGGATTAGAGAAATGCCTCATCAGATGCTCCACCAAATATGCAATAAATGCATCAGTAACTCCAGCATCAGCCACCTGTGGTCTGTAATCCCAATCTCTCTGACAAGCCCATGGTACTCAAGGCTGCAATCTACATAAGAAAGCCTGGCTGACCACCCTAGATCAATCTCTCGCACCAATCGTGCATAGGCAGAAAAACCCAATCGTGCATCCTGAATGATGCCATACTGACGCCAGACATGTGTAATAATAAATCTCTCAAGGACTATGGTCAATCATCCCATCAAGACCTGACTCTGACAAAAATATCAAAATTGGACACAAGTAGCTAGCCATGCCTCAATCTGCAAATAAGGTCTCCAAATGACAAAGGTCATATCATCTAGGACGTGCCACTAGTACTTGGTGTGACCCATATGGACCTACGTAATGTACCCTAAATATCTGTATATTAGTGGCTCCTAAGGCTGTCACTCATCACCACAGATCGATCGACATATAGGTATATGCTCCCAAGCCCAAATCTGAAGAACTAACACACCAGAAGAAAACATCTTCCCCTCATGGTAGATGATCTCATGCATCTTAGCGAACATATGTGCTAAGAAGCACTGACCCCATCCAAGCTCAGCATGACTCACCATTAGATGTGCAACCATCGGAGCCCATCCCATAAGAAGAACATTCTATTGACGGTCATGATGATCCCTCTGATCATCCCAACTATGATACACTCTAATCAGTGGGACACTTCGTATCTTTGAACCAGTGTCTCCCACGAGATATGATGTGCTATCTTCTCATCAACACTAAATAATATGCAAAATTTTTGTAACCCCGGGTTACCCGTACTGATGTAATCCGAGCAAGGGCCATGAAAAGGTTTCCTAAGGATCTTGTAGACATCCTTAGGGGTAACAGTGATCTCCCCTATCGAGAGATGGAATGTCTGCATCTTTGAATGAAAACACTCTATCAAGGCAATCAGAAGGCTGTGGTTTACCCAAATATTAGGTAACTGGATCAAGAACTCAAAATCGTAGGCTGCTAGATGGACTCTCTTGGGGTTGGGCAGCAACAAACAGAGTCTCTGTGTAGCAGGGTCTGCGATGCAAACATGAACATCTAGGTAATGGACCTACACAACACAAAAATAGGACACCCTATCAGTAAATTTGCTCAGAAATCAGACTAAAGGAACAACAAATGAGAAATTGAATATTTTAGAAGGTGCATTAAAGGCTACCAAAATTAGCTACGAAATCAAAAAAGTTAAAAATTTGGCTTAAGGGCTTTAAAAATGGTCACTATTTTCCATACGATAATTCAAAAAATTAAAGACTGGCATAAAGACTCATACGAGTTTACACATCTTCCCATACGACACTTTATGGTCAAAAGACATTGTATATTTTCCTGCACGACACTTGAGGGAGCCGATGAAATGTTGTACGACAAATGGGTCCCTCTCATACAAGTTACAGATGTTTCCTACACGACACTCTACATGGGATTTAAAACTTGTACGAGCCCTAAAAGATTGTCATACGAGTCTCCATGGTGCAAAAATTAAAAATTTCAAAAATGTTCTCAAAGATCCTAAAAAGCATAAAAAAGACAAATTTCAATTCATAGAGAGGCATAGAGGTCCACTTACCGGATTACCATATTGCTAAGGTCTCTGGTATCATCAACTGCACTGAAATCGGTGTGAGGAGACATGAACCTTCATTTTTGCTCAGAGGGCTTCACAAGATTTATAAAAGTCAAAGGTGAAAATGATTTGAAAATGACCCTTTTGGCCTTATATAGGTTTTGACCTAATTTTTCAAAGTGCTTTGTTTTGCATGAAAATTGCACCCCTAGCTAATTTCGACGTTTTGAACCCATTTTCAAGATCAAAATCAAAATTTGAGATCATTTATATTGTCAAAATTATGATTTAAATTTTTAGACCCAGGGCGACCGACTGCTTGCATAATCGACCTTCATCACCTCCCAGAAATCTACTATTCAACTTAACTGATTATCATACATCAAACTCTTCAAATTTCAACTTGGTCAACCATGGTCAAACCTAGTCAAACTTGGTCACCAAGACCTCCAAATGAGGCAAAACACATCTCCGAACGTGCATAACCACTTCCAAATTTGATTACATCACCTCTAAAACATTTCACGCTGGTTATCTTACTGAATTTTGATTTTCATCCCGAAGGGGGCATGTTATTACACATCATTTATCAAATCTATCAAATCAAATTTCTTTCAATAATCAAGACAACAACCATGTCTAGTTGTTGACTCATCAAAGTCCTCGTCGCTAGGGGTATATCAAATTCATCAAAATTCATATCAATCCGATATTCTCTTTATCTTAGGAACTGTATTAGCTTTTCGTAACGATTGGTTCAGTTGTGTTATTTCCTTGATTCTTCATAACTGAAGGGTTCAAATTTAACATCCTTTTGATTCCTTTGGACAATCAGGTCTAGAGTCAGGACAGTCACTTCCTCGTAATCATAGGTTCAGAATCAGGCATTTTGATACTTCTTCATAATCACTGGTTCATTGTTGATATAGTTAACATCATCTTGATTCTTTGGTCAACCAAGACCTAAATCAACATATTCAAATATTTCAATTGGTTTCTGTCTTGAAATTGGTTAATCTTTTAGAATCAGTTTCTCTGCCACATAACTGAGTCTTGCCATCATCAGAAATAGATTAATATTTGAACCACTGTGCTTCACACAATAATTCAACAAGGGAAAAAATGTAATACCCCAAAAATGGGCTATAGGACCATTGACCTCCTACATCAACAGATTGATCGAAATCGACATAAAAGTCCTAACCTAAGGAACATCGACACATCAAATCATCAAAACCCTAATCGATCCTATCCTAATTCTGCATCGGGGAATATTCTTAAATATTCCTAATTTATCCTAATTATCTTTAATTAAATATTATTTGGCGATAAATGACATTATTTATCCTAAAGTTAATTAATTAAATATGTCAAATATTTGATTAATTGAGTTTAATTCTGCCACTTAATTATTTAATTCGATTTAATTACATTTATTCCTAATTAATATTATTTTTATTTGACAAAAAATCAAAATTCCAAAAATAATCAATTGAACGTTTATTTAATTGATTAAATCAAGTTGTCAAATTTAATGATATAGTTTTGGGATAAAGTTTGATTAAATAATTGATTAATCAATAAATCAGTTATTTTTATTCAAAAATTAGTTAAGTTGAGAATAAATCACTTGGAATATTAAATAAATTCATAATTATCCATGCGCATTCAGAAAAAGTAGTTAACTTTAAATCAACAAACCAATTCAATTTGTTAACTTTTCGAACTCAATATGTGATTGTAAGTTGAAAAAGTGATATGAACTCCTGATTTGAGTTAAAAAGCTATTTTGCATGATTTTATGAGTTAACTCTTTCTGATTTTCTGATAACTCAAATCAATCTGAGTTGATCAAGGAGAGATTTTTGGCTTTTTCCATGCATTCTCAAAACCTGGATTTCTATATAATTGAGGTTCAGTCCTTCACAAACACACCGACGAATTTGGAGAATCTGGCTTGTGCGATCTGGCGATTTGTGAGATTGTGCTATTTCTTGGATTCTTGTTTTCTTTCATTTTTCATAGAAATTCCATATCATTGATAAATTAGATTGCATTTATTTCAATTCATTTTTAGATCAATTCTCATACAGTTTTTCATACATATTGCATAGAAAAAAAAGAAAAAGATTAATCTGCATTCATCTTTCATCCATTTTTCATCATCAAATCTTTGTTTAGGTGTTGCATTATGATTGGTCTCAGTCTAACTCTGAGAATACCGTACTCACACTTACTAGAAGGTAGTAAATTGTCTGGTTAGCAATAGTTGTTTATTTATAGATTTTTGGATTTGCTAACCTCTAATGTTTTACTGAAGTGTTGTGTCTCCAGCTAGGTACAATTTTCACACACACAATATCAAATTTGAGACATCATCATCATGGGCTAAATTTTTTTAGGGCCAACACATCATATTATCTTCCTCGATGGGCCAACATGTCATGTTTTTCCAATGTCGCATTTGCGAATGGGAAAAAAGGTATCTTTGTGAAATGGCGAATATGTCACCATTTCACATTTTCTTCTTCCTGCTCATTGGAGTTAAGTGTGAAACTGTGCAGTCAATCAACTTTCACCATGTGGATCCAATCAACATATGGGTTATGTCACCTTAGGTGGGCCCAACATCGATAAGCGATTTGAGGTATCTCCATCATGGGCTAAACTCTGTCAGGGCCAACTTGTCTTGTTATCTTCTCTAGTTGGCCAACATGTCATATTTTCCCAATGTTGGACTTGCACAAGGGTGAAAAGGCATCAATGCAAAATGGTGAATATGTTGCCATTTCACATTTTATTCTTCTTGCTCATCAGAGTTGAGTGTGAAATTGCTATGACCAATATTTTTTACATGGATCCACTCAACACATGGGTTAAGTCACCTTGGGTGGGCCTAGAAGTGCTGGTTCTTAAAAGCATATGGCTTGGGCATCTTTAGCTAGATCAATGGTGAATATGTCACCATTTCTCACTTTCTTCATCCTACTCATCAAAGTTAAGTGTGAAACTACACGATCAATGGGTAAATGTCATGTCAACATTTACAGGGTGAGTTGACATGTCACATTTTCCATTTCAATGTTCTTTTGCCAGCAACATGATTTGAATGTTTGCAACCATGACACAGTACTAGGATTGAATATTCAATGTCATGCGGTAATGGTAATGATAATGGTGTGAATAGATCACATGGTTAAAATAGGAATGGGACAAAGGACAATGACCATGAGAAAGTGCACATAATGGATGACAGTGAAAAGGAAAGTGGAAGGACTGGGCCCACATCCACCTAAGAATTCAAAGTTTAGTGTGTGATGGTTAAGGCTGGCCCAACTTAGAATCAAGGACTCAAAAATTTGAATCCTAATATAGATTTTACACTAGAGAAAAGGTCAGGACAACTAGGCAATGATTTTGGCTTTTCTCATTCTCCAGATAGTAGAGTCAAAGACTCAAAAGATCATGAACCAAGAAAAAGTATTGTGATATCATTATAGCCTATCAACAATTTCCTGAGCAGAGTCAAAGACTCAAAGATCATGAACCAAGAAAAAGTATTGTGATATCCATTATGGCCTATCAACAATTGCCTATCAAAAATTGCAAACCAACTCTCAAAGACTTCCCTAAAAATAGTCGTGCAAATATGGGAAAGATTCAGTTTTTACTATGGAAATAATCTAGACTTCACATGTATAATGATTTGTGAGATATTGACACCTTCAATCCTACTTGTTGAAGATGAATTCCTTAGTAAAATCAAAACTTATGTATGCCATAGATAATGAGATCGACATGATTTGAAAGTAGGATATTATAGTATTATAGTTGGAAAGAAAATACAATGAAATTTGTAAGAAGATTAAAACCAAACCAAAGACCCACTTGCCTGTTAGACCTTGAGAAAAATGACATTTTTCTCCAAATGGGAAGTTCCCTTTTGTAACGCCCCGCCAGGGAACCCAAGAGAGATTAACCTAAAACATGCTACTAAGTTTGGTGAATAATTTTTTTTCTTCTAAATTTAACATATAGGATAAACATCAAAGCGGAAGCAATTACCATTTACTCACATTAATACAACAACCATAACAAATTACAAAACTTGAGGGTCACATGACATAGAATTACTTAAGAACAAAACATAACTAAAATAACATCAACAAAAGATTCCATATCATAAATAAACAATAACATCATACATCAATAAATTACAATCCTCATGGACATCCATGATATCTACATAAACTCACATCCACTACACATGTTGCAGGGTATGTGGTAATCACTCTAACAACTAATAATACAATGACCAAATTAGGTATCACATGTGATACTCTAATACATGATTACAAATAGTGAATATAAGGAAAGAAACATTAATGAAGAATCATAAGGAATCCAACTGCAGAATCACCAACAAGCACCAACACTAGGATGTCGAATCTCAAATGGTAAAGAATCACTACCACCTATCCATGAAGAACCACAAAGGCCTACCCCACCATGTTGAGGAGATAACAAAAAACCCCAATAAGATAACCAATACAAAAGAAAGGTAAAACCACTAAGCAAGGGGATCTCGAAAGCACTCTAACTCAAGGTGAACAAAATAAAGTAATAGGTAAGACTCACTAAACCAGAGGCATCCAAAACATGAAGAATAACTATGGAGGAAACTTATGCTACATACTATGGGAGTGTCATCACATGGACAACTACTTGAGTTACCATGGAACTGGTCTCTAGACCCCGAACCCTCAAGCGTCTATCAGGTTGAGTTACCCTGGACTGGCCACTCTGGACCCCAGACCCTCAACATAATCCATACAGAACTAGAATATCAATCTTGTATTTAATGTTATTTGCTAGTTTTATTATTAGGTTATCACTTATTAATCAACTTACTATAGGTTACCCTAGTATCGGCCCCCTTTTGAGCCTCAGATCCCTATTGTAAGCCACTCCCCTAAGATGCACCTATTTAACCTCTACTAGGCTCACAAATCTCACATAGATCAAATAGGTATACAACCAGGTAATCCCAGATTTAGTTCCACATACAAGAACTAGAAATGATTACAAAGATACCATAAACAGAATACAAAGTAACATGAGCCCACATGATCACATTAAGTGTTGATCGGAGTATACACACACATCAAACAAAATGTTGAGAACATATGCAACCGACTCATACCCTGGCCTCTATTTTTCCCCTAGGTCTTCTAGTACCCGATAACACAATAAGCCAAAAGAAGACACTCTAGGAACAAAGAATACAACATTCACATCATGGAAAACTGAAATTGAGTCATAAACATTTAAATTCCATATTGAGCATAGTTAAATCTAAGTGTAGAATTACATAAAACTACTGAGATAAACTAAGCATACACATTAATATAATGCCATAATTAGGGTTCATTCCCTATGTACATTCTATGTTTTCAATAGAATAAAAATGCCCAATTTTAGTATAAACATAACTCTTAGGAAGGTAGAAAAAGCACATAATTAAGTAGGGTTCCATGAGCAAATAAACTTAATAGTCATATTCAATTTTAGTCCATTTTCCTTAACTAAATTTCATCATGTTACTCAGTGCACAATAGTCCTAATAAATATGTTCAAGAATGTTCCTAATAGACATGTTTGCTATCAGGCCTAAAGTATAAATGCATAATTGTTTACAACAATAAGAGAGCACTAATGAACCCTTTAAACTTATTTACAAATAATCAAATATATCTATAAGTGCACTTCTAAATTCATAAATAAACATATATTAAATTAAATTGAAGCCAACTACAATTAATCATAAGAGTACGATAAAAGAAAGAAACATGTGAAATGAAATAAATCAACTCTTATATTAATCTTTAATCCAAATTAAATTAAATTAAAATATAAATTAATCTAAATTAAACTAAATTTAAATATAAATTAAATTAACTTAAAAAACAAAATAAATAAATCTAAACTAAGTTTATAAATTATAACTTAATCATAAATTAAAATATAAAATAAATTAAAACAAGTTAATTTGTTTTAGGGGGGGGGGGGGGGGCTGGTCCCACAGCTCCCCTCTACAAGCCCCATCGCTCGGTACCTATTGGTATTGCCGGGTTAGGGAGGTCTGTCGTGGGGTACGGGTAGGATCCCATGCCCCCAAACAAACTTTTATTTTTTTATAATTTTATTTATTAAAAAAAAAAAACTCTCATGCATGATTTATAAAAAAATTTATTTATTTATATTTCTTTTTAAAAGAAAACTTTATAACAAATTTTTGAAATCTGAGCAAATATATATATATGATTCCTTTCAACTGTATTTACTTTCCCATGCTTTGGCCTGTCTTATATTGATTG
This sequence comes from Chamaecyparis obtusa, assembly GCA_027943335.1. Taxonomy (NCBI): domain Eukaryota; kingdom Viridiplantae; phylum Streptophyta; class Pinopsida; order Cupressales; family Cupressaceae; genus Chamaecyparis; species Chamaecyparis obtusa. The sequence continues at coordinate 329,858 of BSBK01010113.1, forward strand.
TATAATATTTTTAAAAACCAGAGACTTATCTTCTACCAAAATTGGATTTTATTTTCTTTTTAATCTAGAATTGATTTTTTTACACAAAAGTATTATTTTTCTTTCTAATGGGTAGATTGATTTTTTTTTCAAACCCTATAGCCAGACTATAGTCCAGAATTAATTTTTTGTTTTCCAACAAATCTATAGACAATCTTTCAACAAATTTTTCCAACATAAAATTACTATGCTAAAATTTAATAAAAAACATAAAATGATCTTAACTAGGGTTTTCTAAATACCTAGATTCACAGAAAGCTCATATCTATCTATTGAATCATGCTAAAATTTGCACAAACAAGGAAAGCCAGACAGATGCAAAATAAAACTAACGACAGGGTTTCAAAACCTACCTTGGATCCAAAGCAAGAAACTAAAAATGAAAACCTTTAAAGATCTATAGACAAAATTGCTCCTAGAACGAATCCAACCTGCAGATCTAAATCTACGAAGGATGCAACACCAAGAATTCCAGATGCAGAATGTAGCCAAAATCAACAAGCAACCACAACAGGCAAAATTTTCTAAAATCCAAAGCACAAGCTTTTTCCCAAAAATTCTCCTCCAAAACCTGTCTAATTCCCCCCAAATGAATGCAATTTCTCCTATTAGGGATTCAATTCCCATTTCATGCAAACCCTAGAGATGACTCAACAGTTAACTCCTAATTAAACTCCAATTACAAATTTAAAGTAAATCCTAATTAATAAATTAAAAAGCACTTTTCATGCACAAGTCAACTTTGACTTTTAAAAACAAGTTGATTACTTTTTGAAAATAATTCAATTTTCAATTAATATTAATGCACATGTTATAATTAAAATATGTATTAAATAGATTAAATATTTAATGCATCCTAAAACCATGCAATCAAATATTTAATTATTAAATAAAGTACACAAGCATAATTTAAATCTAATTTCTAATTAAATAATCGAATAATTCCAAATAATCAAATAATTGACTTTAGATTAATTTTCTCAATTAAACATAGGAGCATAATTAATCATTAAATTTCAACTATAATCATTAATTATTAAATCATAAAAAATCACCCACATAAGCAATAAAACAACTGAGACCAAACAACATAAAACCAAGCAAACACAGGAGAAGGGATCCATGAATCCATGTCAACTAGATGAATTCATATAGGGTAGTCAAACTAATACTTGTCCCATCCTAGGACAATTTAGGCTTGGGTTAGGGTTTTGGGTCTGTGTATTATCTCCCCTCTTTACCATTGAGATGAATATTTATGGGCACGCTCACTCCTGCCAATTTAGGGAAGACGATGCCTTGTACTTGCAAACCTGCATACAAAACCCGCATGTACATACATATATAAATATATAACAGACAATGGTAGGGATCAACCAATCGTGTGGATCTTGCAAGCAAGTAACTACGACTCCATCCCTCAACCACATTAGGCACGTAAAATAGAAATATAAAACAAACACATCAACCATACACATGCAAGTATGGGGTCAATGAAATGATAAGCATCAATGATTTCCTAACATATAATCTATCATCCTAAAATAATCATAAAATTTATAAAATCAGACTAGGGGCAGGGTACTACACCTTTTGTTTCCCATTTGTTACAAATTTGAGTTTTCCAATTCAAAGGTCTTTGGAATGGTCCATTTCCATTGTTCCCATTTTCGGCCCCATTTCCACTTCACATGCTAGTAGTTGGCCCCAAGCTTATAGTTACCCTCTCCCTTGACCTTGATTGATCATCATGCACAAAATTACGTTTGTCTCCATAAGGAAACCAACCTCTATATAAAACTTCTTACAATACCTGGTCTTATGAAATTGGTGTGAATCACCCCAAACAACTGAAGAATTGACACACAAAATTTGATTTTCACCCTAGATCTCAGAACGTGGAGTGTGATCTTCATGTGCATCCACAATCTGTTGCCAATTTTGGGGAGGCTTTCCGAGATCTTCCATGGGGAGCCTTAGTGAGCACTAATGACTTCTCATCACTAGGGATAATTTTTTATTATATATCACCAATCTAGAACTCAATAAGTTAATTAAACCTTTCAAACCTATTTCATATTTCTTTTACATAGAAATTAGTTGGTAAGTTTCATAAAATATTTTCATTGACTCATAAGATGACATCATCGTGCATTCAAACTCTCGCGAGAAAGGAATGGAAAGAGAAATCTTATAATTATAAACCTATGTGGATGTAACAAGCACCTAGTACTTGGAGTTACAGTTTTTCCTACAGTTTTGCATTTTTTCTTGATGTTTTATTTACCGAAATTTCCCTGTTGGTTATACAGAAAGCTATATAGTGCACAATAGGAACATCTTTAAGGCATGAGAAGAATCATTTTCCCTTTACAAAATTTGATGTTTTGTTTGGTAATTTATATTGGTAGGGATTGCTACAAGTGAAGCTATTGGTATCACAGACAGTTTTTCTAAGCTTTCAAAAAATCGCACCATTTTAATTGGTAAATGGTGATTTAAATTGGAAGTTTTTTACCACATACAAAAAAAGAGATGCAAAAGCAATTTTCATCTTGAAAAAGATATACCCCTGAAGAAGTTGATGTTGAAATTCAAGAGCTAAAAGAAATTGTTGAAGAATAAATTCAGTTGTAAGGAGTTTTATCGCAAGTTGTGGACTTCAAGCAAGCAGTGACCATTAATCAAAATCCAATTTTAAGTCCTTATTCTCATGTTTGACTGACATTATATATTATTTTTAAAATTATATTCTAACTTCTGTGACAAAATATCTTATAACATCAAGCTTGAATGCATTTGTCTCAGGGTTTTCAAGTTATTAGTGCCCAGTTTATGCTTCTTCGATAGGCTATACATAGGATTGTATGAGATGGCTAAAGGCCTTGCATCCATAATGTGTTTTTTGTTCATCTTAAAGGAAATAGGCATTGATAGTCAAGACAAATAGTAAAGGGACTATAGTTGCACACTCTTGGATAGCGACGCCAGTACAGAGAAAATATCAATACGATGCAGTGTTTATTTGTGAGGTTGAACATAACCATTTGATTTAATTGGGTATTATTTTGTCAAGGAAAGATGTAATTTTATGTACACCTTTGTGGTTTCAATGATTACGTAACAGATCATTCCTTTCACTTTAATATTTATTTGAATGGGTTGATGATCTTTTGTTTCTTTTTTTTCTTTTGTCTATTGACTAATGCTGCATCAAGTACTCAATAATTCGTTCTGCAAGAAACATAATGATTCTTATGAGAAAAAAAAACTGTGATTGATTATCCAATGTCAGCTCACCTAGTAAAACAATATTGGTATTGTGTTGTAAAATATATATGTTCTTCCATAAGTTTCACATTACTAAAACTTTTATTAACATACCCATTGCACCCTAAGGCGCCATTACTAGTTTTTATCTATTTTCATTTTCTCAAGTTTCTTATTTTTCTTTTCTTTTATTTATTATTTCCTTATCTTTATAGATTCTTATGTTCTTTTTAATTTTTTATTAATTTTTATTTTTAATAATTTATTTATTATTCTCTTCATCTCTATTTTTTAATATTTCTATATTTTTATTATTTAATAATTTTGTTTATTTATTATTTTAATTACTTTTATCTTGAATCATTAGTTTTTCCTTTCAATAATTTAAAATTGAAAAATTAAACATCAATGCATTTCAAAAAAAAATCTTTTTAAAACATTAATATCATTTTCCTCTTAGTTTATCTCCCCTTTCTTAATTTATTTATATTTAATTCTTGTTAATTTTAATTTTTCTTTCTTTTTCTTTTTTAAGTCTTCTTTTTCTTCTTCTTTCTTCTTGTTTTTTTATTTTTATCTCTTATCTCTTCTCTTGGCTCTTATGCTCTTGTACTTAAATTATTTATTTAATATAATTAATCTATATTATGTTATCTCTAATGAGCATTTAAGGTTGTCATTAGTATCAAAGGTTTGTAAAGATATTGGTCGGTCACTTGCATTGAGCAAATCGGTAACTAGAAGCAAGACAAACTAGTCGGTAAAGCATATACACTGAGCATCAAACAGTTTACCGAGCACCAGCAGACACCGACACCAATAGACAATATACACCGAGCAGTTTATACAGTGTTTACCGAGGATCACAAAAAATGGCATAGTAATCTGAAATGGCACATACTTCTATGGAAACGGTTACAACAGCTCATTAAATGTTTTACTAAGATCAAGGAATATTTAATGTAATGTATATCTTTTGTAATAGTTGATCTAGGTTATTATTGTACACCGTAGATCTTAGGGTTATGACTATGTTGTGTAACCTAATTTTGTTAAAGTGGCAAAAATAGAACACTATATATTTGTGTGTTCGCATCATTTTTGGTGTGACCTGATATATGAATCACAAAGCACTTGAAGTGATTGCCTAACTTCAAGTCTATCAGTTAACATAGTAGAAAAGAGTACATAGGAATTTAGATTGAGCAGAATCAGAAAAGGCTACCAAGCAGTTCAGAGCAAAGATTCATAACAAGTGAGGTGACATTTTATCAGAACTTATAGATCTGTATCAGACAATTGAGTTGTCAATAAGCAGATAATTACCTATTGTTTTCTGACCATTGTAATAGAGTTTTGGATAAAATCTCTTAGAAGAGTAGACTTAATAGTCTTATGTAAATCTCTTAACTGAGTGCACACTTTATTAGTGTTGTTAAAATCCTATAACTAGGTAGATCTAACTGATCTAACATGTCACTCCTAATAGGGTGAGATCACCAGAAGTGATCAAAACTTGTAGCCCTAACAAACAAACCTTTTCTATTTGCAGTAGTAAAGAATTTGTGGGTGTCATCCCCACTGCCATTTTTACCTTCTAACAAGGGTTTCTATGTTACCAAAATACTTGTGTCATGTGATTGTCATATTGATTTCATGTTGTTTACTTTCATTAGTTAAATGAATGATTGATACATGCAGTTAGATTCAAGTTATTTTGGTCAGTTATTACTGTTTACAGTTATATATCTGAAAGGTTTACAAGTAAAGTTTTTGAAGGCACTGATTCACCCCTCCCCTCTCAGTACCTATCTCTCCTAATTTCAATAATTGGTATCAGAGCTCAGTTCTCTTATTGAATAGTTTAACCACTAAAGGGTAAAGATCTAAGTCATGGAGAGATATAAGCTTGATAAGACTATTGAGAATCAGAAGATGCAGATGCAGATGTTTGTGGAACAGTATAAACAAGCTAAGGAACAATTGAAGAAATTACTGGTTGAAAGGAAGAACCTAGCAATTCTACAAAATGAGATCGGTTACCATGAAGAACCTATTGATGAAATGTTCGAGCATATTGGATCTAGTTCTGGAAGCATCTTTGATGGATCTAAAAGCTTAATCACTGATTTATTTGAAAGGAATCAACATTTAACTGATCAAGTGAAAGCACTACAAATCAGTCAAGAATATCAGATGGTGAGAATGGTAGAAACAATGAACAATGCTAGACAAGCTGAGCAAGAAAGGAATCTGGCTATTGATGACCGAAGACAGATGACCGAACAACTTCAAGAAAAAGAAAGTGAAATACAAAGACTCGCTGATCATCATTTCCAAGTAACTAATCAAATGATGATTGTGAATCAAGAGGTAAACCAAGTGAATGGAGAATTGTCAAGAAGACTAGAAGATGTTGCAAGACTTAGAGAAGAGAATGAGAAGCTGAGAAATGAAGTGAAAAATCAACATCAACAAAATGAAAAGAAGAAACTTGTTGAGGATAGTTCTAAGAAGATTGATGACTTTCTAACTGATGACTTTCTAACTAATCAAAGAAGATTTGGGAGTAGAGCTAGTATAGGCTACACTGGTGAAGGAGAATCATCACAACAAGCTGAAAAAGTCAACAACAACCAAAATCAAAAACCTAAACTATTGGCATGTTATCACTGTGGAAAACCAGGGCACACATCTAATGTGTGTAGAAGCAAAGCACATGGTAAACCTCCTGCCACTCCTAAGTTAAATGGATATTGTTATTATTGTGGTAAGTTTGGACATCCAACTTATGAGTGTAGAGCTAAACAGAATGATATTGCTAATAATACCACTGTGGAGAAAATATGCTATACTTGTAATAAACATAGACACACTACAGGAGAGTGTAAGGCTAAGATGAAGCAAGTATGGACTCCTAAGTAGCAAAGACATCAAAAGCCCTATCAACTGAAGAGACAAGGTAACTCCTATGTTTGGGATTATAATACATGGGCTAATTGTACTGCTTGTGGTAGATATGGACACATTACAACAAATTGTTATAGAAAGAGTCAGATTGGACAATCAAGAAGCTGGACAAGCACTGAAATGGGTTGTATGCATTGTCATAGTGTCGGCCATTTAAGAAAGAACTGCAGAGACCAAGCACCAGATGAAAACCATATATTTGAGAGTGGATATACTATTGCAGATATTATGAAGTTAAGGAACACTATGTGGAAGAAGGCATCTAATGAGAATGTCGAGTCAAGTAATGCTATCGGTGAAACCTCATCCATTGGATTGGGTGACATCAGTACCTCCACTTAAGGTGAAATAGGTATGTATGGGACTCACATTTCAAATGATCACATTTTACATATAGTTCCTTATACATGATGTACTAATACTAAATCAGCATGAATAAAGATGCACTATGGTTTATATGTTATGAGCTAACAATGTTATACAGTCGGTAAAAGAGAGACCGAGAGTTGGTTACCTGTCGGTAACCACTGTACAAGGTTAACTAAGCACATGTATCAACTGAAGAAGAAATCCTATGTTAATCGAGAGGATAAATTTTTTAGTTGTCACCGAGTTGACAACAGTTTTGTACCAAAAGTTAGGTCAAGAATTTATGGCATGAAAGTTTGAGCAGGAATATCAAAAAGTCTATAAATACATGGGAAATAGAGTTCATTATCACATTGTGATTTCGAAGAGCAGAGATTTCATAGCGAAGGGTTTGAGCTAGAAGATTTGTAGAAGGATTCCAGGCTACTATAGATTGAACTGACATCACTCTTTGATGATTTCGAGTAAGTTCATTTTCTATCAAACACTTTTTATCCTGCTGCTTGCCAAAACCCTAGAATCGATTTATGGCATCTACATCGTCTGCAAGAAAATCACAAAGTATTGAGGAGGAAGTTAATCTAATTGTTAGGGAAAATTTTGACAAACCTAAGTTTAAGCCACATCCCAAGGTCACAACACAAATAGATTTAATGGGAATTTTTTCGAGCATACCAAATAGGGTTTTATTAACAGAAGATGTAAGATCGTATATTCATTGGAAAATTGGAGAAGTTGGAGATTTTGAAACTATTGCAGCATATCAACAACTCTGTGGCACCGATGGTAAATTAAAACTAGAACACAAGAAGATTGAGGACTCAGGGTTATCGTGTATCACACACTATCTGCAATCATTTAAGATAGATTAGATCAGAATCATTTTGAGCAGGTATCATGATGAAATTTTTTGGCTAGATAAACCGATACAGGTGAACAAGAAAATGATCAATAGGGTTACTGGGCTCCCTACAATCGACAAAGCTAAAGCCTTTCATAGTTCATCACGACCAGATGTTGAGAAGAATACTGGAGCACAATGGGATGGTCGGGCACTAAAAATTTCAACAATCAGAGACCCAGCAATTAAATTTGTAGCACATGTGATCGGGTACAAGATATTTCAATCAAGAAGACTCAACAACGTACCCTACAACGCAGTAGAAATGGCACATAAAATTGTGAAGAAAAATCACCAAGTTGATCTTGCCGAGCTACTGTTTCATCAACTTCAGGAAAATATGAAAATAATAAGAATAAAGAAGTCTAATACCTGTAAGTTCAGATCACTACTTGTTTGCATATTTTTCTATCTACAAAAGTATGTACCTGGCATCGGTAAAGTAAATTGGAAATCAGATATACCGATAGAGAAATAGATTAATGATATGATGAGTAAGTTAGGAGATAAATTGAATATAGAGTTTGATGCATACTTCAAAGAATTTCAGACTAAAATGCATAAAAGAAGTAGAATTTCAAGGGAATTAGTTGAAAAATATGAGAATGAGATATGTTTTGTAGTCAACATAGATTATACTTTGATAAAAGAAATTGAACCTAGGATAAAATGGTTGGCACCGATGGGTTATGAAATGAACCATGATTTCACATTGAAATCTATTAATGCACTGCTTGCATTACCAAAAGATCCCATTGCCACGAGGTTCTGAGTATATGAAGAGGCCAAATCTAGAATCTCAACAGGTATAGAGATTGGTAAAATGTCTAGAAAGGCAAAGAAGATGAAGAAAGATCTCACTGCTAGATTTGGAGATGTCTCTAAAATACCTGAGGAGACACCAGTTGAATAGGCAACTGAAGGTTAGTTATAGTTGGTTGACAAACCATATGATAGTGAGGAGACCGAGTCTGACAAAGAAGAAGATCCCACACTAGTTCCTCCACCTGAAATTCCTATGAAGAAGCAGTTACCAGTACAAGAAGGTATGAAGACAAGATCATCAACTGTAGCTTCACCACTTGAGAAGAAAGAAGTAGAGAAATTAACAAAACTAAGGGCAACTACACCGACGAGGAAATATATCAAGAGAAAGACCAAGGTTGTAGCTGAGGCACCAAAGAAAAGGAGAAAATTGGTAAGAAGTAAAGAAGATCTTGAGGGGATTGAGACTAAAGATGACGTTAATCAATTCAAGGTGGTTAGTAACAAGGTAAAAACAATAGATGGAATTATTGAAGACATAATTGAGAATGGAGACCTTGCTAATCCAGGGATAGACAGATTTGACAAAATGTCAAACGAAGATCAAACCAAGATAGAAGAGGCTATCATCCAAATGATGATAAAATTCAAGAAAGTTCCAATGGAATTTGCTTGTGCCTTACCGAAGAAGATGGATGACAAGATTACTGAAAAGTGGGCTATTGCACTAGACATTGAGAAAAGAAAGAGAGAACAATCTCTAGTTCGGGCAGCCCCACATCTAATCTATGGAGAACTTAGTGAGTACATGACCAAATACCAAGCAAGATTTATGATCAAGAACCGAGCCATGATGATAATGGATGAAAATGTGGCAGATATGGATACCACAAGTGATTCTTTATGGACATCAATTTTTAAGGGCGAAGAAAAAGATGAGCAAGAAGCATTCTTAAAATTGTCTAAGAAGAGACAAAATTCCAAAGGTAAAGGCATTTGCATTGATGAGGGAACATCAAAGAAATCAAAGAACACTGGTATATCAGTTACCGAGGTAATTGATATCACCAAACAAAAGGAAGAAATAAGTGTTTCACAGGATACACCAAATAAAGTAGAAATTCAACTAGAGAAGAAAATCGATGGAGATGTACTCATTGAGGACATCACAAATGGTGATCTTGATGACAAAGATGATGAAGATGTGAATATTGCACCTAATCAAGATGAAGTACTAGACACTTAATGTCTATTTACATCACTACCAGGTGAACTTCCTGTAATTGTAGAAGTAGTCAAAATTCTTTCACAAGTACAACCCAACGGCTCAGACCCTGAGCAAAACAAAGACATCACAGGGGATCAAGACATTGAGAAACCTACAGAGACAGATGAACCTACACAAACAAAGGCACCTTCCACTGAGATAAAGGTAATAGATGAGAAAAAGGAAACCAAGGTGATCCCACTTGACACCACATTCGAGGCTCCCACTCCATCAACTGAGACTACAACACCCAAGGAGCAGAAGAAAGAAGAAAGTATGTCAACTGGGAAGGATACTCCAAAATTTGGAGACAAAACTATTCCTATATTGAGAAGAAATCACCTCTAGCATAGGAGAAGAAGAAGAAAAAGAAAGGAAAAGGGCCGGTCACCCTAGATGAAGTGATAATTATTCCTAAGTGTGACTCGAGGACCCTAAGCCCCAAAGAATTGAGTAAATATGGGGAATTATGTTCAAGAAAGGTAGCTCAAGAAAAGTTGAAGCAAGAACACAAATGAAAAGAAATCTTAACAGATGTGAGGGATATCCTAAAACAGGTAGTACCTAAGGTGAATATTGATGAGGATACTCCTATCATAGATCAACTTGCTACACTTTCTGAGAAGATCAATGCCCCGGACATTGATGCAGATAAAGGGATTGAAGAAAGGGCAGAATCCAGAATACAACACAAACTGGAAGAGAAAATAAGCCTAGAAGTGGCAATCAAGAAGGTCAAATTATCTGAGGTAATCACCGAGATACAATCTATCACCCAGACAATTTGTCAATATTTATTGAAGCTTTGTACTATAGAAACCTTCACCGTTGAAGTCGGTGAGAAGATCAAAGGATTGGAAGTAGAAATAAAGCTAAGTACAAATGCAGCTATAACCAAGCCTAATGCTTTCTTAAATCACATTCACTGAGTTCAGGAACTCCAACGGTTATTAGCAGATTCAAAGAAACAAGAAGTGCACATAACAGATCAAGTTACTAAGTTACAGATAGAACTCCTGCCATACCTAAAAAAATTTGAGGCACACATTGTCAAAGTTGAACAACTCGTTGCAACACCAAAAATTTTAGTGTTAGATAACATCTCTGGCATGCATGCACAAGTCGATCTTGAGCATATTGCTCTCACCAAATTGAAAGAGGAATGGGAAAACCTCTTGGATTTAGTGAAGAAAACCCACCAGCATATTTTTGACAAAATGTGAGTATACTACTTAATTTTTGTATTTGGCATTACTATCAAAAAGGGGGGAAACAATGTATAAGTCATTATGCCAAATATGTATATATATGCTATGTATACTATATATTACCGGGAGCATGCACCAAGGGGGATTACTTAGTACTTAGAAATTTTTTGATGTGTATATGTATATGGCGGAGATATAAGTTACAAATAGAAAATTTTGTCTATATACATTCAAGTTTTAATACTAATGCCAAAGGGGGAGATTGTTATCTCTAATGAGCATTTAAAGTTGTCATTAGTATCAAAGGTTTGTAAAGATATTGGTCAGTCACTTACATTGAGAAAATCAGTAACTAGAAGCAAGACATACTAGTCGGTAAAGCATATACATCGAGCATTAGACAGTTTACCGAGCACCAATAGACACCGACACCGACATACAGTATACACCGAGCAGTTTATATAGTTCTTATCAAGGATCATAGAAAATGGCATAGTAATCTAAAATGGCACATACTTCTATGCAAATGGTTACAATGGTTCATAAAACATTTTACTAAGATCAAGGAATATTTAATGTAACGTATATCTTTTGTAATAGTTGATCTAGGTTATTATTGTACACCATAGATCTTAGGGTTATGACTATGTTGTGTAACCTAATTTTGTTAAAGTGGCAAAAATAGAACACTATATATTTGTGTGTTCGCATCATTTTTGGTGTGAGCTGATATATGAATCATAGAGCACTTGAAGTGATTGCCTAACTTCAAGTCTATCAGTTAACATAGCAGAAAAGAATACAAAGGAATTCAGATTGAGCAAAATCAAAAAAGGCTACCAAATAGTTGATGCAGAAGCATCCTGGGTGTAAGAGTAATCTTGCATCACCCAAAAATATTTCTGGTTTCTTTTCAATAAGGGTATCTTGTGCAGAGCTGCTATTTTTGGAAAGTTACTATTTTTAGTAAGTTTTCTGTTCTGGAGGTTCATTTTGGTCATATCAGCCTACTAGTAAAGTTTCATTGACAGATCAAGTTTAGATTTGTAGATATTGAAGATTTTCAGTATTGGCAGCAAGGCACATAAACTTTGAACTCATTTTTGAAGGCTTTAGAGGCCCTGGATGAGTTTGAAACTTTAGCTAAATGAAGCTTGCTTAATTCAAATATTGTAGACCGCTTCGTGCCCTTTTTGAAATGGGGTTATACTAGTCAATCGGGTCAACGGGTGATGACTTATGGTCTCCAGAAGTTGGGTCACCTGAAATGGCGAAAAATGATTTTCCTTCAAAATTTTTGTTTGGGTTTCAAAAGTTATTTTGAGCCGACTCTAATGTAATAAATTGTAAAATAAAATAATTCTAAGTTTGGTCGGCCTTATTGGCTAAAATTATGGAACCTTCTCAGGTGGTGGAAAATTACCTATATAAGGAATGTTGTAGTGTTGTCTTAGGCAGTTTAGAATAGTTCAGAGTAGTTCTGGGTAATCATTTGAAGTTTTGTCCCTCAGAATATTGTAAGGAAGATGCCCATGTGGCTTTGCATATTGTAATTCTGAAAGTTTGTAATTCCACATTTGTGGAGATAATAAGAAGCCCATTTTCTATTCTTGCAAATTGTTGTTGTTTCTCTATTTCTGTTATGTGTTTGTGGTATTAAGGGGAGCACCCTTCATCAAGTGGTATCAGATCAGGAGTTCCTGAGTGTGTAAATAGATTGCTGACTGTCAGGAAGTTTGCACCAAGACCATGGGTTAGGGTTTTTGTGTAAATAGATTACCGATTGTGAGGTAGTTTGCACCAAGACCGTGGTTAGGGTTTCAGTGATATGCTAGAAAATGCCTCCATGAAGGGAACGTGGTGGAAGTCTTGGTGCTATGACACCTGAGGTTAGAGAGCTCCAAAGACAAGTGCGAGCATTGCAAGAAGAGATTCGCAAAGGAATGAATCTTAATGTCAAAGATGAAAGTGAAGATGAAGTTGAAGAAGGAAATGATGATCAAGAAGTAGAAGTCAAAGTTTTGAATCAAGAGGAAGAAAGGCTTTTTTAGGCCATTTCCAAGATTTGGAAAAGACCTAAGATTGAGGTTCATACATTTTCAGGGAATCTTAACCAAGAGGAATTGATTCACTAGATCAATGAATGTGAAGAATATTTTGAGTATGAAGATATTGAGGATCCTGATCGGGTCAAGTTTGTGAAGGCCAGACTGAAGGGTCATGCGAAGATGTGGTGGCAAGAGATTCAATTGGAGTGAAATAGAAGAGAAAAGGATAAAATCACAAGATGGGATCGGATGGTGGATAAATTGAAGCAAAAGTTCATTCCTATTGTTTATGAACTAGACCTACTGAAGAAAATGCAAAGTTTGAAGCAAGCAGGAAGATCTGTTCAGGAGTATATAGAGGATTTCTATCAAATCCTCATCAGGACAAGCCATGTGGAAGCTGATAAGGAGAAATTTTCTTGTTACCTTAATGGGTTTAGGCCAAGCAATCAGGAGGAGTTGAATTTGGTTCAAATGAACATTATTGAAGAGGCATACCAATTTTCCCTTAAAGTAGAGGAAAAGTTGAACAAAAAATTTGAAAGCAGACAAAGCGGAAGAGGTCATGGTGGAAGATCTAGTGGATGGTCTTATGGAGGCTGAAATGAATATCTAAAAAAGAAGGCTAAGGCCAGCAATAGTCAGAATCAATGAGGAAATAATTCCAATCATTTCCAAGGTCAGAATAATAGAAATCAGAGAGGAAGAGGAAGAGGATAAGCATCCGAAAGAGGAGGTTTTCGTGGAACATGTTTTCACTATGGAGAAGAAGGTCATAGGGCCTTTGAATTTTCTCAATGCCAAGGAAGGGCAGATAGGAGAAATAAAGGCTAGGCTAGAGTTGCACATGTAGATAAAGATGCCAGATCATCACATTTTGAAGATGTTGAAAAAAGGAGAAACATTGTTTAACAGAAGAGTCCTACTAAGTGGAGAGAATGAACCTAAGCAAAGGAGGAGCTTGTTTCACACTAGATGTAAGTGTGATGGTAAATGTTGTGATGTGATCATTGATAGTGGAAGTACTGACAATTTGGTGACAAAGTTGAAGCTGGAGAGATAGAAACATCCACATCCATACCGGATTGCCTAGGTGCAGGATGACCACAAGGTCATGGTCAATGAACAATGCCTAGTAAATTTGAAGATTGACAGATACCGTGATGAGGTACTGTGTGATATTATATCTATGGATGCATGTCATATGTTGTTGGGTAGACCATGATAGTTTGAAAGATGTGTTTTACATGATGGTCGTGTGAATACCTATTCCCTAACAAAGGATGGAGTGTGACATAAGCTAAAGCCATTGAATGACATAGAAGAAAAGGTATGTGGTAGTGTAAGAATAACTTTTGTTGATGGAAGAAAATTCTTAGAGGATATGAGGCATGAGCATGTATGTTTTGCTTTAATTTTAAAAGTTGGTAAAGAGGAAGTAGAAGATGTACCTGTAGAAGTTGCATATTTGTTGAATGAGTTTCAGGGTATTGTATCTAATAATGTGCTTGATGGATTACCACTAGTCAGGAAGATCAGTCATCAGATGGACTTGATCTCAGAAGTGAGTTTTCCAAATAAGGCAGCACACAAAATGACACTTGTAGAAAGTGAGGAGTTGAATAGACAAGTACATGAGTTGTTGTAGAGAGGATTGATCTGTGAGAGTCTAAGTCCCTATGCTATACTAGCAGTATTAGCACCAAAGAGAAATGGAGAATGGAGGATGTGTACAGACTCAAGGGAAATAAACAAGATCATAATCAAGTATAGGTTTCCATTGCCACAAATAGATGATATTATGGATTGTTTGAGTGGAGTTGTGTATTTCTCAAAGATAGATCTGAAGAGTGGATATCACTAGATTCAGATTAGAGAAGGAGATGAATGGAAGACTACCTTCAAGACAAAGGAAGGAATGTATGAGTGGTTAGTCATGCCTTTTGGGCTAACCAATGCACCGAGCACTTTCATGCGGCTCATGAATGAGGTTCTGAAAGAATTTCTAGGTAAGTTTGTCATTGTTTACCTAGATGATATTTTGATCTTCAGTAAGACATTAGAGGAGCATATGATTCATATTCATATGGTGTTTGAAAAGTTAAGAGAAGAGAAATTGTTGATTAATTTGAAGAAGTGCAGTTTTGTGAAAAAGGAGTTAGTGTACTTGGGATTTGTAGTTTTAGTAGAAGGTCAAAAAATGGACCTAGAGAAAGTGCAGGCTATCCTTGAATGGCCTACTCCAAGGAGTGCTACTAAGGTAAGATCTTTTCATGGTTTGGCTAGATTTTACAGAAAGTTTATCAGAAATTTTAGCAGTATTTGTGGACCCTTGACTGAAAAAATGAGAGGGGATAGAAAAGAGTTCAAGTGGACTAATGGGGCATATAAGAGTTTTAAACTATTGAAACAGAAAGTTATAGAACAACCTATTTTAGCACTTCCAAATTTTAATAAGGTGTTTCAAGTAGACTGTGATGCTAGTGGTACTGTAATAGAAGCTATTATGAGTCAAGAAGGTAAACCTATTGCTTATTTCAGTGAAAAGTTAAATGATACCAACAGAAAATATTCTGTTTATGATCAGGAATTTTATGCTATAGTTCAGGCATTGAAGAAGTGGAGACACTATTTGCTTCCTAAGGAGTTTGTTTTGTATATTGATCATCAAGCTTTGCAATATTTTTATAGTCAAGGAAAGTTGAATCAGAGGCATTTGAAATGGGTTGAGTTTTTGTAGAGTTATACATTTGTTTTGAAACACAGGAGTGGAAAGTCTAACAGGGTTGCAGATGCTCTTAATAGAAGGCAACTATTGCTGACATAAATGCAAATTGAGGTGGTTGGGTTCAAGGAACTCAAAAAATTGTATCCAGAGGATCTTGATTTTGGTGAAGCTTGGAAAGCTTGTAAAGAACCTGTTACTTTAGACAAAATGAAGTGGTTGGATTTCATCATCTAAGATGATATGCTATTCAGAGGGAGTTAGTTATGCATTCCATGAAGTTCTATGAGGGAGAATCTCATCAAGGAGAAGCATAGTGGAGGATTGGCTGGACAATTTGGTCGTGATAAAACTATTGCTTTGGTTAGTGAGAATTATTATTGGCCACAGTTGCAACAAGATGTCAAGAATTTTGTACAGAGTTGCAGAGTATGTTAGATGGTGAAAGGAGTGAAGTAGAATATAGGGTTGTATTAGCCATTACCTATACTAGAAAAGTCTTGGGAGGATATCAATATGGACTTTGTTCTTGGTTTTCTGAGGACACAGCGGGGACATGATTCAATTTTTGTAGTAGTTGATAGATTTTCAAAGATGACTCATTTCATTCCCTATAAGAAGACTAATGATGTTATTCATGTAGCATAATTATTTTTTAGAGAAGTAGTGAGACTACATGGTTTTCCAAAGACCATAGTTTCAAATTGAGACACTAAGTTTGTTGGATATTTCTAGCGTACATTGTGGAAGAAGTTGAAGATAGATTTGAAGTTCAGTTCATCACATCATCCACAAATTGATGGACAGACAGAGGTAGTGAATAGGAGTTTGGTTGGAGATAAGCCAATGGGATGGGATTTGATTTTACCACAGGCAAAATTTGCATACAATAATTCTATCAATAGGAGCACTGGTAAATCACCATTCCAGATTGTATATGGAAGTAGTCCCAAAAATGTATCTGAGTTGAGGAAGATAGATAAAGAAGAAATAAGTACTGCTGAAGCTGAGGATTTTGTAGAACATTTGAAGAACATCCATGAGGAGGTGAGGAAGAATATTATCAAGATGAATGCGTATTATAGGGCTAAGGCAAATGAGAAAAGAAGGCATAAGGAATTTCAGGTTGGGGATGAAGTCATGGTTCATTTGCGGAAGGAGAGATTTCCAATTGGTACATATAACAAGCTAAAAATGAAGAGGTTTGTGCCATGTAAGTTACTGAAGAAGCATGATTTTGGAAATGCCTATGAGGTCATGTTGCCTACAGAGCTGAATATTTCACCAGTATTTAACATTTCAGATTTGACAGAGTATCATGAAGGGGGCGTTGAAGATGAGATCACAGTAGCACAGTGGAGTATTTCAGCAACTAGTTCTGATACCACATAGATTAAGGATATACTGGATAGTCATGTTGGCAAAAGCACAAGGAACAGGACATATGAAGAATATTTAGTCAAGTGGAAAGGATGACCTATTGAAGATTCATCATGGCTAACAAGGGAGGAGGTTAACTATCTTGGTTTTCCTCTTCACACTTGAGTCATGACAGGGTCACTTCTCAAATTACCCCAGGTGTCTGATGCAGGAGCACCCGGGGTGTAAGAGTAATCTTGCATCACCCAAAAATATTTTTGGTTTCTTTTCAATAAGGGCTATCTTGTGTAGAGATGCTATTTTTGGAAAGTTACTATTTTTAGTAAGTTTTCTATTTGGGCTTTGAATGGTCTATTTTCTTCTCTAGAGGTTCATTTTGGTCATATCAGCCTGCCAGTAAAGTTTCATTGATAGGTCAAGTCTAGCTTTGTAGATATTGAAGATTTTTGGTATTGGCAGTAGGGTACAAAAACTTTGAACTTGTTTTTGAAGGCTTTAGAGGCCTCGAATGAGTTTGAAACTTCAGCTAAATGAAGCTTGCTTAATTTAAATATTCTAGAGTGCTTTGTGCCCTTTCTGAAATGGGATTATAAAAGTCAATCAGGTCAACAGGTGATGACTTATGGTCTTTAGAAGTTGGGTCACTTGAAATGGCAGAAAATGATTTTCCTTCAAAAATTTTGTTTGGGTTTCAAAAGTTGTTTTGAGTCGACTCTGATGTAATAAATTGTAAAATAAAATAATTCTAAGTTTGGTCGGCCTTATTGGCTAAAATTCTAGAACCTTCCCAGGCAGTGGAAAATTGCCTATATAAGGAAGGCTGTAGTGTTGTCTTAGGTAGTCCGAAGCAGTTCAGAGTAGTTTTGGGTAATCATTTGAAGCTTTTTCCCTCAGAATAGTGTAAGGAAGATTCCCATGTGGCTTTGCATATTGTAATTTTGAAAGTTTGTAATTCCACATTTGTGAAGATAATAAGAAGCCCATTTTTTGTTCTTGCAAATTGTTGTTATTTCTCTATTTTTGTTATGTGTTTGTGGTATTAAGGGGAGTACCCTTCATCAAGTGGTATCAGAGCAAGAGTTCTTGAGTGTGTAAATAGATCACCGACTGTAAGGTAGTTTGCACCAGGACCATGGGTTAGGGTTTCTATGTAAACAGATTGCCAACTATGAGACAGTTTGCACCAGGACCATGGTTAGGGTTTCAGTGATACACATGAAAATGCCTCCATGAAGAGAATGTGGTGAAAGAGCTGGTGTTATGACACCTAAGGTTAGAGAGCTTTAGAGACAAGTGCGAGCATTGCAAGAAGAGATTCACAGAGGAAGAAATCTTAATGTCAAAGAAGAAAGTGAGGATGAAGCCGAAGAAGGAAATGATGATCAAGAAGTAGAAGTCAAAGTTTTGAATCAAGAGGAAGAAAGGCTTTTTCAGGCCATTTCCAAGATTGGGAAAAGACCTAAGATTGAGGTTCCTACGTTTTCAAAGAATCTTAACCAAGAGGAATTGATTGAGTAGATCAATGAATGTGAAGAATATTTTGAGTATGAAGATATTGAGGATCTTGATCGGGTCAAGTTTGCGAAGGCCAGACTAAAGGGTCATGTGAATATTTGGTGGTAGGAGATTCAATTGGAGTGAAATAGAAGAGGAAAGGATAAAATCACAAGATGAGATCAGATGGTGGATAAATTGAAGCGACAGTTCATTCTTATTGATTATGAACTTGACCTATTGAAGAAAATGCAAAGTTTGAAGCAAGCAGGAAGATCTGTTTAGGAGTATACAGAGGAGTTCTATCAAATCCTCATTAGGACATGCCATGTGGAAGCTAATAAGGAGAAATTTTCCCGTTACCTTAATGGGTTTAGGCCAAGCAGTCAGAGGAGTTGAATCTAGTTCGAATAAACATTATTGAAGAGGCATACCAGTTTGCCCTTAAAGTAGAGAAAAAGTTGAACTAGAAATTTAAAAGCAGACAAAGCGGAAGAGGTCATGGTGGAAGATCTGGTGGATGGTCTTATGGAGGTTGAAATGAAGATCCAAAAAAGAAAGATGAGGCCAACAACAGTCAAAATCAATGAGGAAACAATTCTAATCATTTCCAAGATTAGAATAATAGAGATCAGAGAGGAAGAGGAAGAGGACAAGGATCCAAAAGAGGAGGCTTTCATGGAACATGTTTTCACTATGGAGAAGAAGGTCATAGGGCCTTTGAATGTCCTCAATGCTAAGGAAGGATAGACAGGAGAAATGAAGGATAGGCTAGACTTGTACATGTAGATGAAGATGCTAGATCATCACATTCTGAAGATGCTGAAATAGGAGAAACGCTGATTAACATAAGAGTCCTACTAGGTGGAGAGAATGAACCTAAGCAAAGGAGAAGCTTGTTTCACACTAGATGTAAGTGTGAGGATAAATGTTGTGATGTGATCATTGACAGTGGAAGCACTGAAAATTTAGTGTTGAAGAGATGGTGATAAAGTTGAAGCTAAAGAGACAAAAACACCCACATCCATACCAGATTGCCTGGGTGCAGGATGACCACAAGGTCATGGTCAATGAACAATGCCTAGTAAATTTGAAGATTGACAGATACCATGATGAGGTACTGTGTGATATTATATCTATGGATGCATGTCATATGTTGTTGGGTAGACCATGGCAATTTGACAGATGTCCTATACATGATGGTCGTGCGAATACCTATTCCTTGACAAAGGAAGGAGTGCAACATAAGCTAAAGCCATTGAATGACACAAAAGAAAAAGTATTTGGTAGTGCAAGAATAACTTTTGTTGATGGAAGAAAATTCCTAGAGGGTATGAGGCATGAGCATGTATGTTTTGCTTTAATTCTAAAAGTTGGTAAAGAGGAAGTAGAAGATGTACTTGTAGAAGTTGCATATTTGTTGAATGAGTTTCAGGATATTGTATATGATAATGTGCCTGATGGATTACCACCAGTGAGGAAGATCAGTCATCAGATGGACTTGATCCCAGGAGCGAGTTTTCCAAATAAGGCAACACACAGAATGACACCTACAGAAAGTGAGGATTTGAATAGACAAGTACATAAGTTGTTGCAAAAAGGATTGATCTATGAGAGTCTGAGTCCCTGTGTTGTATGCACAGTATTAGCACCAAAGAAAAATGGAGAATGGAGGATGTGTACAGACTCAAGGGCAATAAACAAGATCACAATCAAGTACAGGTTTCCATTGCCACAAATGGATGATATTATGGATTGTTTGAGTGGAGTTGTGTATTTCTCAAAGATAAATTTGAAGAGTGGATATCACCAGATTCAGATCAGAGAAGGAGATGAATGGAAGACTACCTTCAAGACAAAGGAAGGACTGTATGAGTGGTTAGTCATGGCTTTTGGGCTAACCAATGCACTGAGCACTTTCATGCGGCTCATAAACGAGGTTCTAAAAGAATTTCTAGGTAAGTTTGTCATTGTTTACCTGGATGATATTTTGATCTTTAGTAAGATATTAGAGGAGCATATGATTCATATTCGTATGGTGTTTGAAAAGTTAAGAGAAGAGAAATTGTTGATTAATTTGAAGAAGTGCAGTTTTGTGAAAAAGGAGTTAGTGTACTTGGGATTTGTAGTTTCAGTAGAAGGTCTAAAAATGGACCCAGAGAAAGTGCAGGCTATCCTTGAATGGCCTACTCCAAGGAGTGCTACTAAGGTAAGCTTTTGCAGAAAGTTTATTAAAAATTTTAGCAGTATTTTTGGACCCTTGACTGAAACAATGAGAGGGGATAGAAAAGAGTTCAAGTGGACTAATGGGGCATATAAGAGTTTTAAACTGTTGAAATAGAAAGTTATAGAACAACCTATTTTAGCACTTCTAGATTTTAATAAGGTGTTTCAAGTAGATTGTGATGCTAGTGGTACTACAATAGGAGTTGTTATGAGTCAAGAAGGTAAAATTTTACTTATTTCAGTGAAAAGTTAAATGATTGCAAGAGAAAATATTATGTTTATGATCAGGAATTTTATGCTATAGTTCAAGCATTGAGGAAGTGGAGACACTATCTACTTCCTAAAGAGTTTGTTTTGTATACTAATCATCAAGCTTTGCAATATTTGAATAGTCAAGGAAAGTTGAATCAAAGGCATTTGAAATGGGTTGAGTTTTTACAGAGTTATACATTTGTTTTGAAACATAGGAGTGGAAAGTCTAATAGGGTTGCAGATGCTATTAGCAAAAGGCAACTATTGCTGATAGAAATGCAAATTGAGGTGGTTGGGTTCAAGGAACTCAAAAAATTGTATCCAGAGGATCTTGATTTTGGTGAAGCTTGAAAAGCTTGTAAAGAACCTATTACTTTAGACAGAACGAAGTGGTTGGATTTCATCATCCAAGATGATATGCTATTCAGAGGGAGTTAGTTGTGCATTCCATGAAGTTCTCTGAGGGAGAATCTCATCAAGGAGAAGCATAGTGGAGGATTGGCTAGATATTTTAGTCGTGATGAAACCCTTGCTTTGGTTAGTGAGAATTATTATTGGCCACAGTTGCAACAAGATGTCAAGAATTTTGTATAGAGTTGCAGAGTATGTTAGATGGCGAAAGGAGTGAAGTAGAATATAGGGTTGTATCAACCATTAACTATACTAGAAAAGCCTTGGGAGGATATCAGTATGGACTTTGTTCTTGGTTTTCTGAGGACACAGTGGGGACATGATTCAATTTTTGTAGTAGTTGACAAATTTTCAAAGATGACACATTTCATTCCCTGCAAGAAGAATAATGATGTTGTTCATGTAGCAGAATTATTTTTCAAAGAAGTAGTGAGACTACATGGTTTGCCAAAGACCATAGTTTCAGATCGGGACACTAAGTTTGTTGGATATTTCTGGCATACATTGTGGAAGAAGTTGAAGATATATTTGAAGTTCAATTCATCACATCATCCACAAATTGATTGATAGACAGAGGTGGTGAATAGGAGTTTGAAAAATTTGCTGAGATGTTTGGTTGGAGATAAGCCAACAGGATGGGATTTGATTTTACCATAGAAAAAATTTGCATACAATAATTCTATCAACAAGAGCACTGGTAAATCACCATTCCAGATTGTATATGGAAATAGTCCCAAAAATGCATCTGAGTTGAGGAAGATAGATAAAGGAGAAATAAGTAGTACTGAAGCTAAGGATTTTGTAGAACATTTGAAGAACATCCATGAGGAGGTGAGGAAGAATATTACCAAGATGAATGCATAGTATAAGGCTAAGGCAAATGAGAAAAGAAGGCATAAAGAATTTCAGGTTGGGGATGAAGTCATGGTTCATTTGCAGAAGGAGAGATTTCTAGTTGGTACATATAACAAGCTGAAAATGAAGAGGTTTGTGCCATGTAAGATACTGAAGAAGCATGATTCTGGAAATGCCTATGAGGTCGAGTTGCCTACAAAGCTGACTATTTCACCAGTATTTAACATTTTAGATTTGATAGAGTATTATGAAGGGGGTGTTGAAGATGAGATCACAGCAGCACAGTGGAGTATTCCAACAACTAGTTCTGATACTAGGGAGATTGAGGATATACTAGATAGTCATGTTGGTAGAAGGACTAGGAACAAGACATATGAAGAATATCTGGTCAAGTGGAAAGGATGACCTGTTGAAGATTCATCATGGCTGACAATGGAGGAGGTTAATTGTCTTTGTTTTCCTC
>BSBK01010113.1:357500-360963 GCA_027943335.1 Chamaecyparis obtusa
CTCAAATTCGCTCAAAATATAACAACACAAGAATTCAAAAATTGTGGTTGTAAAATAATGAAGAATCACCTTCATTTTATAGATATTTGGACTTCGATGGATGGTTCAGATTAAGGAGTCTTGATAGATAATGGATGGCTAGGATTAATTCAGACTGGACTGATTAGATAGATTATTGAGAAAAATTGACAGTTGCCTGGTTACATGACATAGTTGATTGAATAGTTAACTTGATTGATTGAGAGTATATTGAATAGATTGATCAGTGAAATGATTGCATGAATGAGAAGACTAAATTGATTGAAAATAGGAACTATTGGTGAATGACAGTTAGAGGGGTGGAACTAGAGGAATAATTAGTATTAAATAATTATATATATATATATATATATATATATATATATATATATATATATATATATATATATATATATATATATATATATATATATATATATATATATAAAATTGTGCATGAGAGGGAATTATAAATAAATTAACTAATTTATTTATTTTCAGAATAATGAGTTCACATTGGGGAAATGAGAAATTAAATAAATTAATGATCTATGTAATTTTAGAAGACATAGTTAGTAATTTGAATTATCAATTATATTTGGTGACAAGAATGAGTATGAATATACCTAATTAAACAATATAATTATTTAACAAAAACTATTTAATGTTAATAATAAAGACTATTTAATTAATTTTAAGAATAATAATTAGAGAATTTTGACAAAATACTAAATAGAAGCTAAATAATTAAAAAATTAATTAAACTTATTCAATTATTTAAATTAGATGGAAATGATAATTTTAAAATTTGAATTAGGAAGAATGACACAAATTAATTAAATAATAAAGATTAATAAAATAATTAAGACAAACATTAGTAAAATTGCCATGTGTAGGTGACATCACAAATTTTAGGTGTTTACATTTTGCCCCTCTTTTTTTAATAAGTGCCTAGTAAATTTTTTAATGTGATTGGTGATGTTGACATGAAACGCCTTCCGACTCTATGTGAAGTTCTTTTGACCTAGAGCTATGAACCAGTAAGGCCACAAATGGGGCACCTCGTCCCCTTATTACAAAGTTGAGGCTCAAACCCATAAGCACATTGGATCAATGAAGGAACAGACATGTGATCATAATGACCCAGTGGGGGTTTGAACCTAGGTGGGTACAACAACACCACCACCACCATTTAACCAACACACTAAGTGCTGAACCCCAACCCTACATTTTTTCCCTCTTTGAGACAATGCATTTTAAAGCATTATTTCAAAGAATAGTTAGTGATAATTGTGCACTGGTATGGCCTTGCAATATTGCGATAGTGACTAAGTAATATGATTCCCCCTTGAAAAAGTCAGAAAACATATGGATATGTGCTCAATTTGTCAACAAAATGAATAGAAATCCAACAAAAAAAATGGAT
This sequence comes from Chamaecyparis obtusa, assembly GCA_027943335.1. Lineage (NCBI taxonomy): Eukaryota > Viridiplantae > Streptophyta > Pinopsida > Cupressales > Cupressaceae > Chamaecyparis > Chamaecyparis obtusa. Next base: position 358,945 of record BSBK01010113.1, read on the forward strand.
CAAAAAATGGAGGTGTTTGACATAAGTAATTGGATCTATAAGGTGAAATTATACAAGGTTAATACAAAAGGGATGGGTTGCACATCAACTGAGGAGGGGTAGAGGGCATATAAATAGGTCCTAGGGCTCATTTTCAAACTCATTATGCACATTTGAGCTTTGGATAACAAAGGAGAAGAAGAGGTGTCTAAGTGTGTTTGAGGAGTGATGGAGGTTGACATGGGTGGCATTCACATTAATGAGTGGGTCAGGATGTATCAGAGACCAGAGGGCATAGGACCAGCAATGAGTGCTTTTGGTTCCCAAAATCACTACCTTTTCAAAAATCTAAGAGGAGGCCAAACTCTATATTCAAATTCAACAAATGACTTTGGCCAATGAATGAGAATGATCAAAGTGTTCTCATTCCCCTACACTTCTAGCTCTACCAAACCAACACGGGTGCACATAACAACTTGATGCTTCTTATCTTCTTATAATTGATTAATATTATTTAGGTAGATTTTAATTTGTATCTCTTCCTACTTGACCAATCCAACTTGGCATAAGAATTGGAATTGATCTAATCTTCTACTTTTACTCTTATTCTTACTTCTAATTCCTTTATCTTCTACTTTTGGTTCCTTTACTCCAATCTAATTCTTCTACTTCTATCTCTTCTACTTGTGTGATTCTCCTAGATAGTTATCTTCTTCTATAATATTATTCTACAAATGTATTTTTTACCATTATGTTCTGACAGATGTGTTCTATGTTAGAGACCAGTGCCTTCTCTTCCTTGGGCAATAGAGTCACCTTCCTTTTAGATCTTAACATATAACTCTACGAGACAAATTTTAAATTTACAACTTGGATAAATTTGTTGACTATCTAACTCTCAATACTAGATAATTATATATGCCACCACAATTTGTCCATTTTTTAAACTCTTACTTGAAGAGACCAATTAGACAAGATACATAAGGAATTAACTTCTTCAAATGATCTTGATTTTTCAAATTGTTGTGACAGTAAATAATTTCTTCATACAATAATTTAAGACAACATTCAACTACTAGAATTGAAAATCGTAGAAAACTAATTTCAAAAGAAAATTTTCCACACCACAATTGCAGAGAAAAGTACTAAATGTATTTTATTTCATGATTATTATATGTTACATCTTGTTTTTTCTAATCTCTCTTTTATATCATCTTTTCTTCTTATCTATTCTATTATTCCTATATCTATCTTCATATTTACACCACATATATATGTTGTTGAATGGTTTACATACCCCTTTGGGGTGAAAAGACACCACTCTTATTAAAATTAAGAAAAACTCCTTAAAAAGACTAATTGACTAATTTGTCAATAAACTTCATTCCACCTATTTCTAATTTTTTTAATTTAGTCATAGCCCAAAAAACATCGTATAGAAATGAGATTTTATCTGGAGCTTAGAAACTTGATTTTATGAAACGAGTCTTCTTATATTTTTTATTTTCACTCATTTTCATTCTCTATTGATATCATCTTTTCTATAGGTTGACATCATAGCTTCTTTGTGTTGGAAAAATGGTTAGTGCTCCCCTCGAGATTTGTGACATGGCTTAATTGCCTCATGTGTCTTCTATAAGTCTAGTGGTTGTATCAAACATTAACATGTTGATCTTTTGGTGCAAAGGCAACCACTACTTGTAACAAGTGGTATCAAAGCTTGGTCATAGGTTTTAATCCCCTCGGGTAACACTAAGGGGGAGATTGTTGGAGAAATAGTCAGTGCTACCCTTGGGATTCATGACATGGCTTAACCACCTCATGTGTCTTCTATAAGTCTAGTGGTTGTATCGGGCATGAACATGTCAATTTTTTGGTGCAATGACAACCACTACTTGTAACACTCTATAGTCGACATCCACCCTCCCTCAAGTCTACAACCCTTACTTTATTTAGAACATAGGCCAATTGATTCATTCTTATCCTTGATTTTCCCATTTATTCTCTAAGTCTTAAAGTCACTCCTCATTCATCACATGA